>JABUQX010035588.1:0-11972 GCA_015478945.1 Trachelipus rathkii | reverse complement strand
AACTTGTACTTGTACTTGCAGTTTCTAAAACCACTTACTTTACTTTATACTATGTACAATGAACCTTTTGTACTTGAAAATTTGCTAAGTACTTGCAAGTACTTTTGGCATTTTTTTAACTTGTCAATATTTTATTTTTTGTATCATTTCTATCTACTTAATATTTTTATTTTTTTAAAAATGTTCTAAATATTCCATTTATGAATATAAAGTATGTCATATTATATATATATATATATTTTATATATATATATTATTATATATATATATATATATATATATATATATATATAATTATATAATATATATAATATATAATATATGTATATATATATTATATATATATATATATATATATATATAATAATATATATTATAATATATATATATATATATATATAATATTATATATATATATAATATATTATATATAATATATCATCTTCATCATCATCATCAACCACCTTTTTCCCCTACAAGACTGGGTAAGGTGCGTAACCATGTACCAGAAATAGAAAGTAGTAGGAAAATATACACCAGTCAAAAGCAAAGCCCAGCCCGTTACCTCCCTTTTTAACCTATTAGTGGGAGACGCTGCACAGAACATCCAACATTAAGAAGCTTTCACGGACCGCGACGGACCCTCACACTATGGCATCTCGCCAATGTTGGGTTCATCCCGGCCCAGGTGGGCTACAACCATACACCTCACAAAACCCTTGCCATTTACTCACTAATTATTGCACATATATATATACTCGCACCTGCAAACTCACATTGTCACCCTTCCAGAGATTCTTTTGATGACTCACTCCACTTGTTCTTCGCGTCTCCCGCCTGTCGAATTCCCAAACAACACTCACACATATATCCGATAAACCGAACCGACTATCTCTATTCTTCTCCGCATGACCAAACCCATCATAAATACTTTCATTTATTTCATTTATCCCTTTATTTATACCATACAACTCTTGATAATACGTTCATTCCTCATTTTATCAATTTTTCTTACACCTAACACGCCCTAAGATTGTCAATCTGAACACATTGTACTTTAGATCTATCCTCTTATTCCAGACCATAGTCTTACTACTTACTATACATTAACACAGGCACTTACCATCACGCAAGAAACTAGCGCACTCAAGACTTAGTCTCTTTACATCCAACCAAGTATTTAATTTGTACCACCTTCCTTCCCTGCAATCACACTTACCTACTCACAGGCATCCATCCGTTCCCTTTTGTCCGGACATATATATATCCTAAATATTTAAACTCCAGTCAACTGTTTCCAGCTGGCTCACATCTAGCATAACTTGCAACGAGACTTTCTCATCATAACCATAAACCTTACTCTTTCTACGTTTACTTTCAAACCCATGCCTTTTACACACACCTGCCAAATCTCTCTTACCAATCCTCTCAAACTTCTCAGATTTCACTCACAAAACCAAATATAACCATATATATATAATATATTATATTAGTATATATATATAGTATAATATATAGTAATATATATATATATATATATATATATGATATATATATATATATTATATATTATTAGTATATATATGCGAGATGGTGGTTCATTGATTTGGAAGTTTTGTTATAACAAACGTTTATCGGAGTGGTTATAGTTCCGACGGTTCGAGGAGTCAATATTGTACTTATATAAGGGTAAGGGAAAAAGTAAACTTTTACTATCTATAGGGTAATTAGTTATATTGAGTGTTGTGAAGATTTATTGTAATATTTTGGTCGAAGAGTGCGATCAATGAGTGGAAGATCTTAATATGTGGCGGAGAATAAGCGTGCGTTTGTTAGAAGTGGTAAGGGAGGGTGTGATGGTCAAAATCCTGTACATTGAAACAAATGATTGGTGATTAATGAGTGGAGAGAAGGAATAAGAATTGTTCTTAGGCATTTGGATTCTGCAACAGGCTATATAATAGATATAAGGGAAATCTATTGGCCAGGTGTTAGTGATATGGTAAGTTGGTGTAAGCTTCTAATGGAATCAAAAGTATTAATGACGATAGTGAAGCGTGTGTAGAATAAATGGTGTCAAAAGTGATTTTTTTAATATTAAAAGCGGAGTGAGACAGGGATGTGGTTTGTCTCCTTAGCAATCCATTCTGTATATGGATGAGGTTATAAAGGAATATAGAGTAGGGTGACAAGGCGATAGAGCTGAATGATGGAGAATGATGGAGATGGAGGATTCACTTAGCCTATTTATTTGGAGAGATGATTTGTTTTGTGTGGGAAATCGTGAATGCGAGTTTGAGAGGATAGTAGGAGATTTGGCTAGAGGTGTGTAAAAGAAAAAGGTTGAAAATTAACGGTAGAAAGAGAAGTGATGGTTGTTGAGTTACTGAGGAATAGAACCTCAGTGTGGAATTATGTTAGATGATGAGCAGCTGGAAAGTTGTCTGAATTTAAATATTTAGGATATTTGTTGAATGAAAAGGGAGCGAATGATGCAGAGTGTAGTAGGAAAATCGTGAATGGCACTAAGGTGGCTAGTGCAGTTAAATCGTTGGTGATGTAAAGGATAAGTGTTGAGTGCCGCTAGGGTCTTAACATCGAGGGATATTGATTGTACGTGGTGTAAGTATGTCTGGATAAGACGTAAATTCTAATTACAATGTGTTCAGAGGACAATCTTAGGGGCGTGTAGTTAGTGTTGAGAAAGAAATGATAAAATGAGGATTGAACGTATTAGAGAGTTGTGTTGTGTGAATAAAGGGGTAAATGAGAAAGTTGAAGTACGTTGAGCATGGTTTTGGTCATGTGGAAACAGACGGTCGGTTAAACGGATATAGTGGTAAGTGTATTGCGGAAATCGACCGGATGGAGACAGAAGGAAAAAGTGGAATGAGTCAGAAAAGGAAAGCCGATGGAAAGGAATGTGAGTTTGCAGAGGCGAGAAGAAAGGTGCATACCAGGAGTGAATGGTGGGTTTTGTGAGGAGGTTATGGTTGTAGCCACCTGGCAAGGAAGAACCCCACATTTGACGCAGAGTCATATTATGGTCAATCGCGGTCCTGTGAAGCTCATAGGTGATTTTTCTGTTTTGTGACGAGTTCTCTACTAACTGTAATAAGGGTGCAGTAAGGCTGGATTTCTTTTTATATTGCTTCAGTATTCTATACTATTTTATGTTCTCCGGTATATGTTACGCACACTTGCCTCCAGTCTTTGGCGAGATAAGATGAGTGGTGATTGATGACGATTGATGATAGAATTTATATACTAGTATACTTATATGTATATAAGTATTATATATATATATAGTATATATATATATATAATATTATATATATATATAATATTTATATTATATACTATATATGCAAAGTTTCATAAAATACCTTGTACTGTACTTATACCATGTACTTCTACTTGACAAAATGCCTAGAGTACTTGACTTGTACTGTACTGTGACAATATCTAGAAGTACTTGTACTTGTAACTTGTACTTGAAAAAAATGTACTTGAACCTAATATGATATAATATAATAATATAATATATAGTTATATATATATATATACTATATATATAATATATTACTATATATATATATATATAATAGTATAAATATATAATATATATATATATATATATATATAGTATATATATATATATTCTATATAATTTATATATATATATATATATATATATATATATAATATATATTATATATATATATATATATATATATAGTATATATATTATTATATTATAATATATATATATATATAATATATATATATATATATATATAGTATATAATATAATATATATATTATATAATATAAATACTATATATATAACACTGTATAGTTCTGAGAAGTGTGTCAAGTGTGCTGCATAAAATATATTATAAATATATCCGCGTTTTTTGTTCAACTTTATATTTTCTTTTTTCTTTTCTTTCTTTTTTCTTTTTTTTTAAGTACTATTAATAAATAATACCGGTAAGAATTTTGTTTTAGTATGATACAATTTTTTGTAAACAAGTTTTATACTGAATAAATTATTCATATTAATATTATTATTCATTATATAAATATGTAAGAAAATAAAGTAAATTTATTTATACTTTAAAAAAAAAAAGTAAATTTTATAATAATAAATTATGTGTATTATATAGGTGTCGACAAATTATTATTAATTATATATATATATATGATATATATATATATATATATATATAGTAATTATATATATAATATCATATATATATGATATTATAATTATATATATATATAGTATATATATATAACTATATTATAATATATAATATATATGTAATAATATATATAAGTATTATTATTATTTATTATATTATATATAATATTATATATATACGTTATTAATATATATATATATATATAATATAATAGATATATATATTCTTGTAGATGGGACGATTAATCGGATCGGCATCGGAAATCGGATGATCGGGACTGTTTTTCAGGAATCGGGAATCGGACATCGACAAAATTGTAACCGATTCTTTGACCGATTCTTTGTATACAATCTGAAAATAATTTTTATTCGATCTTTATGATATTTCAAGACAATAATTTCGAAGTCGTCGGTATGATTTTTAATTTTAGTTCATTCCTAATTCCTATTTTAATAAAAGAAAGGTGGATTGAGCGTCGACATCTTTACGTGAGCCTAAGGTATCATGTTAAGATTTTCAGAAAGTCATGAGGCAGTCATTTGGCAATGTTCGTTAGTCATGTTATGTAGATATGTTTTGATAATTATATACCGTGAACTCGTAGAGTGAGCAGTGATCATATTTGCCTGTGTGTAGGCTTGTAATAATTGGAGCTATTGAATTTAAATGCTATCCTTCGAGTTTACACCTATTTCACGTATCTCACACAAACATTTAAATAAATGGATGTCTTCAAAATTGTTAGGAGAATTCAAATATTCCTTGCTTAATAAAATTCTGTTATAAGGAGATAGCGCACCTAAAATGGCCAGAGATTACACAAACAGAATTCCGGCATTTACCTTGGCTTTTTTACCTCTCTTTGCAACTTAGTTCTCAATGATGCTATAATTGAACAAATAGACATCGAAAAAAAAAAATATATCACATATTGCAAACAATCGATTAGTCATTTTTAATTCACTCCCCTCAAGCTATTGCCAAGTATGAAGAATATCCAACTAGATTTAATTTACCACAGCACAGATTTATTCAGGATATGCAAACCAGATGTAATAAGCCAGTATCATATGCTTTCAAAAAATGTTGAACAAAAAAGACGCTTTTCTCATTTCATATTGCCGAGTGATCATTCAAAAACCTGTGCATTTCTTACGAGAACAACGGAAAAGTCTGAAGTTAATTGCTATAAAAATTTATTGAAAAATTTGGTTGATTGTACAAATTTCTTTAGCCACAAGGAATCAATGGCATTGGCAATAATCCCAAAATATGAAAGTGATTTTGCAGTTTTTTTGAAAAGTGTCAGAAAAAAGAACTATTTGAGGGACTTGGTCTACAGTAATCAGCATGGAAAAAATTTCATTAAAAAAATAGATTCAGCATTTACTTTACTGATAAGAATCTTGTGCTTGCTACCTATGTTGATCCACGCTTTAAAACTACATTCCTTGAGGATGAATATAACAATAAAAAGTGGAAGTATTCTTAAGCAATGGATGTACGAAGATATATGTTGTATAAATGAAAGGAAAACAGTTTCCACTACTTTAAAACCAATCTTTAGATTCTTCTCATATTATCAACAAGAATCGGACAGTGATACTGAAGATAATAGTTATAACTTCAGTTTTGAAAGCTTTTTGTCGGAAATTTTAGGAGAAAGCTTCAAAAAAACAGACAAAAGAAACTCATTCCTCAAGGAGGAAAGAAATATATTTGAAAAATTGAAGATGTTATAAAAAGTAGAAATCAGCCAATATAAAAAAATATGAAACTTATTAAAAAATCAGAAAGTCCCTTACAATGGTGGTCATCGCAATAGTACCTTTTCCAGCCACTTTGGCTGTACCTGCTGAGAAATATACTTTAAGCTCGCCGTGGAAAGTTAAAGAACTCTCAGGAATTGGGAGGATCCAATTTATCTCCTAAAAAAAATCAGAGCAACAGAAAGGGAGAAATTGTTAAGTTTTTGCCCTACTTATAAGAGTCATGCATTTTGAATACAAATAATAATGATAATTTTGCTCAAGATCTTACTTTTAGTAAATTAAAGAAGATTTTTTTTTAAAACAAAAAAATGACAAAAAATTGTCTTTTATTGTAAAGATTTCAAATAGTGCTATTATTTTTCAGTGGTTTAATAAATAAAAGGTAATTAACTAATTATTCTTTAGCAAGATAAATATTAAGAGATTCAATTAGCATTAAGTATAGGTTTTTAAATTTCATAAAATGGTGTTAGTTGAATTTAGCAAAATTAGGCAGCTATATATATATATATATATATATATATATATATATATATATATATATATGATATATATTAAATATATATATATATATATATATAATATATATATATATAAATATATATATAATATATATAAGGAATTGAGGAATCGGAATCGGGGATCGGAATCGGCCTTTTGACTGTATCGGTATCAGCAATTCGCTGGAAATTTGAAATCGTCCCATCACTAATCTTAAATTTAAATTAAGAATTATATATATATATATATAAATACTAACTACTACATCTAATATATTCACCACACACTCCTACATACCTAATTCACACACCTATAACCTACTCAATCATACACCTCAAAAGCGCACAATATCCACGCCACCAATAACTATAATCTCGTAACCCCTATCATTACAACATAATATCACTATATATCACCATCTATATATATCTACAGATTATAATTACCCCAATAATTGACCAGAATCACACCATGCGACGATGGGTATAACCAAATATTCGCGTCTCAGACTCATCCCTAATGTGTATCTAAAGCGTAATTAAGAATATCACTGCCGTCAAACAGATGAAATTGTTTTCCTTGCTCAAAATTTAGCGTATTCTTATGTATTTCCTATCTTTCCACCTCCTGAAATTCAAAAAATCATATGTAAAATGAGTCGAAGTTTGCTCTTGCTTGTTAATACACTGACATGCAATTTTTTCTAAAGTTCACATTTGTATTATGGGAGGAAATTTTGATTTTTGGGACGTATATTCACACCTCTCGAGTCTCAACTACATTAACAGCAACGTTCTCCAGCATGTTTGTAAGGTTTATAAACGTAATAACGTTAATGTGACTGTGAGTTATCATAATTGTTTATGTTTTTACTTTTTTCAGAAATTCTTGCGTTTCGAGAGTGCTTCTTGAGTGGTAAGATTTGAATATATCAAATGCTACAAAAATGTGTAACTTTAATGTAAATAATATTTGTTCAGTATGGTGAGTAACATTTTCGTCCAGAACGTAATTGACCCCTCTTGTGAAGACTTGCCTATCAGCTTATTTTGGTTGTGAGGTAAGGCGGTAGAGAGTTAAGTCATGGGCCTCCACAATATATGTTGCAACTCTTCTTCAGTTATACTACGAGATGGCGTGAAAAAAAACGATGTATGGGTTTTGGCTGTGCCTATGATTTGGCGGGAGCCTACAAATCATACAGATGACCACTACTTTTGCCTGACTCCACTCATAAAGTCAAGATTGTCAAGGAAGAAAAGAGGAACAGTTGAATACTCAAATCTTCCATCTGCTATTCAACCTATTCCACATTCAGATAATCTACCAGTTCCTACTCCACCTCAACATTATGAGCTTGAAGTAGAAAAAGAAGACAGTGTGGAAGAAGAAAAACCCAACAAGCCTTCCACTCCCATTTTGAAGTAAACGATGATGCACAGCACCGACTGAGTCAAGCGGAATTGAGTGATCTCATTGAGAACATCTGATTTGTCAAAGAGAAGGCAGAACAGTGTAGGAATCAAGACTCAGCAATGGATCTCCAACGTTTAATGTCAGCGGTCTCACAGATACAGAGACATCAGAGGAATCTGTGTCCTTCTTTGAGAGAAAAATCTGGTTGATTTGCTGCGACGTTAATGGCTTGATGAAATGTTTGAATTTGAACCAGTGAATCAAACTGAAATGGGCCATTTTATAGACTCCTCCAAGATTGTTTGAAAGCTGGGGTATGCTTACACAACGGCAAACCGTCCTCCTTCTATTCTTGTGGCATGCAGATTCACAGAAGGAGACTTATGGAAACATGAAGCCTTCCTCGACTCTATCAAGATATGGCGCAACAGGGTGGGAAAATCGTGTGGGCGCATTTCTCAAAGTCATCCACACTACTCTAAGATTGACAACAGCGGACACTAAGTACTCCTGCTTGTTTGTGTTATAATTGGGGCAGTACGGAGTAGGAAAATACAATTACATTCGAGCAACTGACTGCCAAGAAATATTATTACTCTAGCAGAGAAAAAATGTCGTTGCCGAGTCTCTCGTGGACATAAAAATTTTCTTCTTCGCACCCTTTCATGTGAGGCTGGGATCTACATGAAAAAATTTTGATCTAAAGGTAATGAACCAGGAAGGAGAGGCTTTTAGTCTACTTACGAGCATTAAATTACTAGGATTGAAGTATGCAAAGAGCTAAGTAAAGAGTATTTTTTGTTTTGGGCCACAAATTTCAGACAACTCTGATTAGGATCCTGGCGTCTTTGACCGATTTTGAGAGGGAAAGAAAATTGAAGCATTGGGAAGCCTACATGGATTCTTAGGCGACAAAAGAGATGATAACTACACTCAGTTGGAAAAATATCATTAACTCGGAGGCAACATGTCTCTTAAAATTCCAGTTTTCTCCACTCCCACTAGACTTTATTCCCTCATAGATGTGTGAGCTGTCAGTGAATTGAACCGGAGAAAAGATATACCATCAGGATATTTCTGTAATGGAACAAAGATATCAGGTCAGTTCTGAATGAAAAGCTAATCTTGAGGAGATTACTGCTGAGTTTGTGTGTAGAGATTGCTCCGAACTCACTACAAGAGGCAAGCCAAAAGAAAAAGATCTCATGAAGCCACCACATGATACTCTTCACACCGAACCACCAGCCAGCTATTCATCCATCAATTTGGAACTCTTGAAATGTAACTGTCATTAACAATATTTAAAATGCACTTTCAATATTGTTGGCATATGTAATTAAAATGTATCGTTTTCTCTTGATCCGTTAGAATAACATATTTCCACCTATTATATATCACAGATACTAGAACTAATAAAGATTTTTCTTTGTCATATTCGTTTTTCTCACCCCATAATTAGTAAGAATACCCCTAATGAAATTAAGAATCCATTACAAAAAAAATTTTTTTTTGCTGCCCGGTGTAATCAGTGACTGTTTTGCCTCGCATAAAAATATAGAAACGGTAAATCACATAGAAAATTATTTTAATTACCCAATCACCATATGTAAATATACAATATATATATATTATGTACATTTTATATATATATTATATATATATATATAATTATAGTATATATATTAATATAATATTTATTATATATATATATATTATATAATTTTATATATATATATATTTCCGCCCCCTCTTGAGAAGCCCAGCCCGTGAGTTGCTGGCGCTCTGTAAAAAGAAGAAAAAAGAAGATATCAGTGTTCAATTTAAATATTATATATAATATATTGTAATATTCTAGAAATATATATATATATATTATATTATATCTCGTCTATATATATATTAATCTATATATATATATATATATAATATATAATTTATATATATATAATACTAAGGGACTTTCCATTAGACTTAAATATGATCTTTTTCTTTATTATTAATATTTCCGGTGTATTTTGCTGATCTCACACCTCAACGGGGTCAAAGAGAAAGGTAGAAAGAACAAAACAATACGAGTATATATATTTACTGTGAAGTGGACATGCGTGAACTTCACCCTCGTTGATTTTAAAAATTTTTGCTCCAAGAGAGAGAGAGAGAGAGAGAGAGAGAGAGAGAGAGAGAGATGAGAGAGAGAGAAGAAAGGAAAAGAGAGAGAGAGAGAGAGAGAGAGAAGAGAGAGAGAGAGAGAGAGAGAGAGAGTGAGAGAGAATGTGATTCACAGAGATGACGAATTTTTTATACTTTCTAGATTTTTTTTTCTTCAGTCGATTTTTGAAAGGAGTCAAAATAGATTTACATGAATATGAGGAAAAAAAAAGAGTTTTGATCGTGTAATGCTAGAGTTAGCAGAAAGGAAAACAATTCAAAAGAAAATTCAAAGTGGCACTTCATCGGAACAATAGCAGGAATAATTTTTTACAATAGCAGTCACTCGTTAATTAAGAATGAAATGTTTTAAATTTCAATTTTTCTACCAATAATCTCTTAAACATGAACACAGTTTGATGTCATTTATTTTAAGAAAAAATTTACTCCTCCATTTAATGTGCAAAGAGTTCAGATTTAAAACAAAGCTAAAATTTCTTTTCAAATTTTCAAGAAAAGTGATGAAGAGATGTTATTTTTAAAGCAATTATGTCTTCGTGAAAGTTAGTTTGGAATCAAGACGACGGAATTTTCATTCTCAACAGACAATGACCGGGATGCACAATTTCTTCTCAAACGCAATGATAAAGTAGTCTGTCAATAGCAGGTTGGAATGGTGAAAGAATTGTGGCAAGTCTCCAACTTGCAAACTTGTATATATAAAATATATATGACCCTAAAGAATAAAATTTCGTAACACATTCTATGCAACTAATAAAAAATAATATCGATTCAAAGTCGACTTTTTTTTTTTAACATCAGTAGATGACCAGTTCTAAAGAGTGGTTTCTGGTTACAAAGATAATTACTAGGCATACAAATTTCACTGCTTCCTCCCTGTTTCATATAACAGAGAGACTGATCAAAGTATTTTCCAAGCGTGATGAATTTTGGCATATTGTCTTTGTCAGGGGTTGAGAGAAGCTTTTGAAACAAACTCTCAAGCTAGTTGAAATGAAAGGTACATGACATCCGACATCATAATGATCAATTTTGGCTTTGTGTAGTTTTTTGTCTAAACTGTGATTAACGAGATGAATGAAGGTAAGTTCTCATCCTTAAGTCCGCCTCATCATTTTAACATGCTCCACAAGTTTTGCAGATATACGTTCTCTCTCTCCCTCTCGCTCTCTCTCTCCTCTCTCTCTCTCTCTCTCTCTCTCTCTCTCGTCCGTCTCTCATCTCCTCCTCTTCATCTCTCTCTCTCTCTCTCTCTCTCTTTCGAACTTACTCCCTTTGCATGGAAGAGATGAATCCGGCAACCACATCTCTCCAACTTAATTTTCATAAAATTTGCATTTGGAAAACACGGAAAATTGAATCCAACAAAGAAGAGTTCAGTAAATTTGAAACCTTTAATGTAGTGTATTATAAACATTTTCTTTCTTTCTTAACGAATTTAAATTAACTCGGACAAAAGTCGTTACTCCAGTTTTAATTTTTTAACTTAATTTTTTTAAAATTATTGTAAAATAAATAAATCATAATTATCATATAAATTATGTTTCGTTGTTCAACAGGAAACTAAAAAATTTAATTAAATTTTAATTTCAATGATTATGGATCTCATCGCTATCCCATAATGACATACTTGCACAAATGGAGAATAATATAGTAAATTAATGTATGTTTTTATTTCCATCATTTATAAACATTACTTTTTGGAAAATTCAAGATCAAAAGCGTCAAAGACAAAAGTAAAAAAAAAAATCAATGTTTGTCCCTAAATTAGCCATGTTTCATATTTATTATGCGAAAGCTTATAATATAAGCTACAAGTTTTTTATTCATCAGATTTCTACTAGTTGTATTTTATTTGTTTTTATGAGAGTTAAAATCTAGATTTTTTTGAACTTTTTCAACGGTT
>JABUQX010035587.1:32500-40870 GCA_015478945.1 Trachelipus rathkii | reverse complement strand
AGTTATTATTATTATTTATATTGATTGATCTTATAATATAATTTGTGACTCGCTAACCTATTATGTATATATTGATCATAATTATTATCCTGCTAATTGATTTAGAAACTAATATACGCACGTATATAATCCACAAAATTTTTGCCACGAATCTTTATTTTTAAAACACTAAAAAAAATTTGAAAAAAGCAAATTATACACATTAGAAATATTTAATACGGAACGTTATTCAGAGCTTCGTATCTTCAACCTACTTATTTCTTCTTTTACTTTCCGGAAAAAATAAGAGTAAAGTTATGATCAGTTTGTTCAAGTAGACCGCAGATTTTCTGTGCCACACTATTACTTAACAAAACTTGTCATAAACCTTACAAAACAGGATCCCTAAATTGAATTTAAACATAAGAAAAAATTCCTCAGAAAGGCTTAGAGAATACTTATTGATATTATGAAAGAGATTTTGGCAAGAGGTTTGTTTAGTCCTCGTGTAAACATTGGGATGGAAACTATATGAAAAAACATTCGAATACTCTGAGGAAAAAGCATAACAAAAAAAATATATTTAATCAGATTACGCTAATAATCGACTATTATTTATTATTATTATTATTAATTATATATTATTATATTATTTATTATTATTATTATTTTATTATTTTATTCATATTATTATTATTATTATGTATCCATTGAGAAAGAAAAGCCTTGGATAGATTTTGTGGTTATTTAAGACTTTATCATATAAGAATAATACTTGCTGACCACAACTTTCTTCAATTATTTTCCAGAATCGTTTGGTACATTCCTCGCATTTTTTTATATCTTTTTGTTTGGCAAAAGCTTATGGAGACTCTTCCATATTATTTTTTTAGTTCACTGAGAAACCCTCGCCAGAAAACAGTGTAACAAAACAACAACGATAGCTTTTCTAACCATGCATAATTTTTCCCAACACTTCAATATGTATCTAGTCTGAAAAGTTTTTCTAACCCAACTGATTTTCCCACTGAAACCAATAAGTCTATCAGGAATCATGATAGCAACAAATCGTAAAATAAATGTCTCGGCGTCTCACGGAATACAGAATACAATTCCGAAAAAAAGCCTTATCTCTTGGGTATAAATTTTTTCAAAAGAGTAATTTTCTTAGCTTAGTAAAAGAATAATTTTAGGTTAAGAAGATATTGATTGATTTTTCTAAAGAAAGTTTCAAAGAGAGAAAGAAGATTTGAAGTTTGGGAGGAGCTGGAGAGTAGACTGATTAAGGAGCTGAGAGTCTGAAGGAGTTTATCGTATGTACTAGCAGAATCATATCGGAAGCGCAAAAGAAAGCAATATGTTTGTGAAAACATTTATTAACTTTTAGCATCTTACAACTTGAATTTGCCTGCGCGAGAACAATATTCCAAATTAGTATAATTTGACATGTATACCTAAGTCAGCATTACCAAGCCGAGCTCGCGAAGCCGGCCTTGTTGTCGCCGTACCGGCTAAGCCGAAATCATGTTCTGCCTGTAGTGTGTGTGTGTGCCCTATTATATATTTTTTCTCTTTCATTTAAAAAATATTCTTTAGTGCGACAAAATCTGTAATGCCAGAAAAAGACATGAGGTTGTTCTAACATTATAAATTGGTAATTATAATATAGTCATCTTTTAAATGCAACACCTTTAGTCACTCGGACTTCCGAGTTTTACCTCACCGAACCGTCGGATCCGTAAGGGCTGTTCACACATAGCTGGGTTATAAAATAGTTAACATTTTTGAAAACTTTAAAAATGTTTACTATTTGTTAGTGTGTACAAAAACTATATAGAACAAATTAAATACCAGAAGCGAAACTCCGTGGAAAATTTTCAAATATCATGCAGGAAACCTTTATGGACCGGATCCGGGAGCCCGGATCCATACCGACGGCATTGAGTCGGATCCGGCCCACCCCGACAATATGTGCTTAACTAAATAAGTGTGTGATTTTATTCTAAAAAATTAGTTTTTTTTTAGTGAAAAATGTATTGCCAGATGGACTTCCTAGGGACTAAATTTTCAAAATTAGTTCAAAAACCTTCAGGTTTTCTCTTCGCTTCATTCCACAGTGGACTCCACGGCTCCTGCAACAATCACAAAATCGAAGATGCACGAGAAATGTGGAGTCAAAATATCTCTCTCTTTTGATTAACAGTGCGCGGGATTAGTTTAACTGTATATAAGTTACATGGGAACGCACGTGAGTAACCATGCTGTTTTGATTATTTATTTTCTTGTTCATTCTATGAATATGTTATATAGATGAAACAATTTTCTGCCGGAAAACCGTTGATAAAAGCTGACGAATAAAAACAGACTAATTTTGTAATCACAACATATTAGGACCAATTTAAACGAAAATATTATCTCAGTGGAACCTTAGTTTGATCCGATCCGGAGTCGGAAACGCAAGCTACGTGATTACTCTGTCATCCCCAATTTGTTTTTTATAAACTTTGACTTTTCATTAATAAATTTTATGTTTTATTTGTAGTCTGAGATGAACAAGATTTCTTTATTTGCCAGTGTGACAGTTTTCACCACGTTTAAGTTTTATGTGAATATATTTCTGTTTTTAATACACATTTTTTTAATTTTAACTGTTGTAATTAGTTGCAGAAACCCTTATCGAATTATCCAGCTCTCGAAGTTTGAGAGCCCAAGCCGGCAGTATTTGATAAAGAACAGAATACCGAGATTTATCTGACCGGCCACTAAATAATGTTCATAAATAAATATACTTTAATTGTGGATATTTCTGTATTGATGTTTGTTTATAGGAAATTACGCAAACGATTAATCTGGCGAAATCAAATTCAACTTTAAAACAAAGTACAAAATGAACATTTATCAAATGTAGAAGAGCCAGTGAACCGGAGCAGTATACAATTCACACGTATTGCATGAATGTAGATTAAAATTTTTCGTGTCGGGTTTGAGCACCAATAATATATTATTGAATTTATATCAAGCCAGAACTGTATAGTTTAAAATTGATTCAATGGAAAAAAAAAGAGTGTTGAGGAGTGGAGTTTCATTCTTTCACACGTCTGGTCTGCTTTTAAGCTGGAGATGTTAATACAACAGTATAGACCAAATATAGTTAAATATACTTTATTTAGTATCTTATAAACATTATATGTACTATATAAGGCATAGTATTTTATAAAGTGAATAAAAAGTATATATTACTATGTAATATTATACATTTATTTTCAAATAAAAAAGTATTGTATAATAATATATTATTATATATCAATTATATTATTAAAACAGAAAAAACTATATAATTAATTTATATCCTTTTTAAATAAAAAAAATTAATATTATACTTTAAGTCATAATTAATATAAATATGATAATAAGTCATTTAATAGATAATATCTTTTTATTAGTATATATATGACGTTCCCGTATCCCAGTTAATAATTGAATAACAGCATCATTAATATATTTTTTAGAACTAATTAAACTTAAATTTTAATAATAATATATATTATTTAATTATTTATATTCTTTATTTTTATTAATTGAGATTATATATTATTTATTATTCTGAATAATAATTTACTTTTTATTCTCAATAATAAATTTTTATTATTATTATTTCAATAGGGTTAAATAGGCAGAAATGAAAATTGAATTATGCGAATACTAGATGATTCTTTCAATTCGACTTAGTTATACTTAAAATACGTCCAATTTATATTAAATCTAGCTCTCTTGTCAGTAAAATCCATTCAAGGAAATTAATTGCCGAGAAGGTTGCTAACTACTTATTATGCTATTTTGTGCCACACATCATTGCACCGCATATCGTTTATTAATTATTATTGTCGTGAGTATGAATTAGTAATTTATTGGTCTATTCTCTTATTACTCACACTAATATTATATTATATTTCTAGTTTTATAGTGATTTATTTCATATATGTATATTAAATGTGAAGGATATAGGTTTATATTTAGAGCTGAATTGGCTGGTTTTATAGTAGATATATTAAATTATAATATATATTATTATATTATTATTAATTATTTTTAAATATTATTCTCAACCTTTATTCTTTCCCCAATGACTTCGGTCCTATATATATTATACATAATATACATATATACTGATTAAAATTGGCTCAGTTAGCTATGAAAGAATCAGCACCAGTGCGTACCATTGCATCGAGTAATATACAGAAACAAGTTGCAGGGTATGGAAAGAACATGACGTGAGTGTGTGGGTGTGTTCATTATCATTATTATTCTTATTTATATTATTATATTATTATTATTATTATTATTATTATTGATTATTTATTGGGTGATTATTGGATATATTTTAATTTCAAATGTGCATGATAATTGGATGAGGATTTATAGTCATATGATAAGTTACGAGGATATTTGTATCGGGGAAAAAGAAGTTTATCATAAAATAATTACTATGTATAGATTTGTTTTGACAAAATTAATTATAAACTTACTTTTATTGGCTAGTTAAATTAGTGTGAATATCAATGTTATATGTGCAAAGACTTAGAGTATTATAGTTGTCTTAATGAGGTTTAATATAATGTTCCGCAAATGCTTTAGCACTTAACCATTATGCATTTCTTCTTTTATCCATTGCGTACACAATCCTCCCCTTCTTTATTGGATGATTTTTAGTTGAGTTGATCGTGATTGATTAATGTTCTAAAAGTAAAAGACACAGAATGATATTTTTTTAAATTAGTATCCTGTTACAGAAAAAAAATGAATCATAGTTCTCAATATAGGCTACTAAATTATAGCGAAGATACTCTCCACATGTAGAGAGAACCCTTTTAGGCAGCGTGCACCGAATGGACTTATGATAAACGTGTGAAATCAAACCGAAGGGTAGTTGAAAAGAAATCGTTAATAGTTGGATATACTCTAGATCAAAACAAAGACTAAATGCTTTTTCATTGACATGTCTTATATGACTGTTGACCGCGTACTACGAAACATGCCACTTTCAATCGGTCAGCTGAATCCCCTTTCCTTCGGTATGGTCGTTAATTGACTTCCAAATTCCTAATCAGTAGGATGCTTATGTGAAATATTTAAACTCAAAGTAAACTTGAGTTCCAGCCAACCGGACCAAAGTTCAATGGTCTACCCCATCCCCAGCATAGAACCAACAGCATTCCGCCACAACACCCAGTCTTTATGAGCAAGGTAGTATGCTCCCGTCAATTAAGTACTCGAATAAACAAAATAATATTACGCGCTTCGCGCGCAGTGACCTTCGAATATCATACTTCACAGCAACAGCCCTCCCTCTACTCTAGCCCAACCCCTTCCACTATGATCTACAACGATATTCACACGCCGAACCGCACGACAATCTAACTCATCACTCCATGTCCTCGCAATTCCGCCACTTAATTGTCAAACCTAAGTTGTAATAGTAATAGATAGTCGTCATGGAACTTCGGCATATAGTATGAGTTTTTTACTTCTTCAACATCTCCCTGCTTCCAAAATCACGCCTTTGAACTCGCACACTTACTTAAAAATTCCACAGTAAGTATACATAATTTTCACTTGTTGATAATGATAATCTCACCTTAACTCTGTCGTCTTCGGCTATCTAAGAGATTTTTTTATTTAAAGAGTTATTTAATATCTTTTCTTGTGTAACAGATGCTCCTGTAAGATGACTGCTTACATCAGCAACCGACGCAAGAGCTGCATAGAGAGAAAAACAAGATCATATCTATTGGCGACACTCAATTAGTATAAAACTTGCTTGCACGAGAAAAGTTTCTCGTCGGAAATATTCCAGACATGCAAAAAAAAATTTCATCTTCAGTGACAAGAAGGGAACTTTAACCACTCGACCAAAATTGCGTCACGCAGTGTTATTACAAGTGCTTAGAGGGAAGTGTCAGGTTGTACTCAACCACCCCTGTAAGCTCCGAAAACGTGCGCTCAGTCATCCTACAACTCAGTGAAAACAAAATATCATATATATACGTGGTGCGAGTCTTATCATAAAAGAAGAGGTATGTCAAAGAAATCATAACACTCACATATGGTAACACTCCTTCCGAGAGTATAATCCTTCTCTGTCATTCCACTGCTCGTAAGAGAAGCTCAAGATTATTCAGATTATTCACATTATGTATATGAGAGAGAGCTGCGACACAGGGAATGTAGATTAGTTTTTCTCTCGAGAAATCGCACTATTTCTGTGCTTGCCATTAACTAGTAATCCCGTGCTTTAACTCAAGCCAAGGGCTCGAATCCCCGAATCAATAAAAAATGCATGGTTGTGCACTGTAATCGAGATATAGGAATTCCAGCCACGATAGTTTCATCGACAAATGTTCTCTCTATTATGTGAAAACAGCTTACCGAACAATGCAGCCACAAAAGGCATGAAAGCAAGTTAGCACATAGTCAGAGCCAATTAGAAGAGATTTGTGTATCCGCCATCACACACCCCAGTAAAATTAAATCCTCACCCAGTGTGTTTCCAAACTTAGAGCAGTAACAATTAAAATAATTTATATTACTTTATATATTCCACGTAAATTAATATTAGAGGGGATCTCGAAGAAAATTTATACTGCCGCCGAGGGAATACATTCGAACCATATATCGACAACTAAGTGAGTCGTCTCACTCTCAGTACAATTTTACAGGTAAGCTATATTACTTGCACATAGTCGCATGCGTCTACCCAAAAAAGATAGTGAGGAAAGCGATCTTCGGAAGATTGGTCAAATGCTGTGTCGTGCTTCGGGATTAATTAAGGTGCAGCGGCTGATGGGAGAAACACCTTCGTCCGTAACTATGAATTGAACATTCCACAGAATCATGATTTTCCATCTGTTTTTCTGTACCGAAACCGCCCGGGGGCTTGTACACGAGGCGAAGTTTCACCCTTCTTAATAAATGCCTTAGCTAGTTCTAATCGTCGTAATGAAAGTGAGACATGGAATACAGGCAGCAGCCGACCAAAGCACTAGGGCTATGAAAAGCCGAAGTGATTAATGACTTTCTCATAACTAATATCTCTGACTTTCGTGGCCAGAAATACTCTCTCTATATAAATACTTGAGAGAACACTCGTTGAAAATATTAAATGTGTCTTCTAAATGCAATCAAGTATTACAAAGCTAAAACAAAATAGTAACATCAAACAATACTACACGGTGGTCAGGGCACCTCTGGCTGTTAACAATATGACAGGAGCTTTAACTACAGTCCACCGTCGTGAACAACCTATCTTGTTTCCAATCTTTTAGATTAAAAAATTTCTTTTTTAAGCTAAAACTTTGGCATGCCTAATTGAAGGAAATGTAGAAACCAAAATCAAACATTTTTTGGTTAACAGAACAGTACTCCTAGCCATCGACATCACTGCTTGAAACTGCTACCATGATTCTTAAATCAATAGAAGATATATGTCTGTGACACCTTTCATAGCACCCAAAAATTTTTATCTGATAAAATATAATATTTGCCGCTAGAGTTCGTGACTCCGCAGGCCTATTATGTAGGTTAATATATTCCACTTGTTTTATAATATGCATCTTAATAATTTATGGGTGGTCTGTATCTTCATAGTTTATGTTACTTTTATTTGACATTCCTATCTTATAACTATATTACAATAATTAATATCTTGAGACACTTCTCGAGAGTACCCTATATAAGCTATTCTGTACACCTGTCTCATACCCATGACTTCATACCTATAAGTACGACTACCTATTAATTCGATGTTCACGATATATTATAATAGATTAAGTTAGTTTAAAGATATTAGATATCATTGTATCATTTGTTATCCTTAAGGTATATTTGGTATTTCGAAGTTATTTCCGGTTTCATGAGATATTTCTCAATATACTTGCTATTTCTCATTAGTTATCATTTAAAATAGTCATAAAATTTATGATTTGTTCATTCAGAATCATCATTATTTGAGACAGGTAGTGAGATATAGATTATATGATAATTTACTATTATATATATATATAGGTTAAACCATTTTAACTATAATTATCTTTTTAGAGCTTATAATCTAATCTCAGAAAGGTTTTTAATAAATATAGGTGATCAGTAGATTAAGTTTAAATCTCGATTTATTTATTACTACTTACTTCTTATAACTTTAATCATCCTCACAGGTAAATAGTCATTTATAATCTTTGCCTATAGCTTCTATTTTCCTTTTATCCGTACTCTATATCCTGCACTAGACATGTCAACTACAGGATTTCATTATCAGTCTCTCACGTCATCACTTCTTTTCTTCACTACCTTACTTATCTCTAAAAGCCTCCCACCTCGATTATTTTCATACTGTAC
>JABUQX010035587.1:0-30000 GCA_015478945.1 Trachelipus rathkii | reverse complement strand
AAAACCATTCAACTACAACAGCACTCATAAACATCATTCAACCCTCAATCAATGGCCTAAACTCAAAACCTTCTCACCAAAAAAATAATTATTTTTTTCTGAAAGGGTTTTGATTATAATTATAGCAATTGACATCAACAAAATATTCGATACATTACCTAAACATAACTTGGTCCACAAAATAGCAAAATCTAACATCCCTACTAACCTAAAGAAATAGATGCCTAATATAAACAAACAATACAAAATCCAGAACAGTAAAACATCAATAACGGAGTTTTCAAAGGTGAAGTACTGTCCCACACACTCTTCAGCCTATTTACGGCCGATCTCCCACAACCACAAACAGACCACACAATCATAACAACATACGCAGAAGACATTACCTTAGCCGCTACACACCAGAACCTAAACACGGCTACAAACCAAATCCAACAATGCGTCAACCAACTGCAAACATGGCTAACAGAAAACAATGTCCTCCTCACCAAATAAATCATCAAATACTTTAATCACAACCGACCACCAACTTGGCACCGCATCCTCCCAACTCTACTTAAACAACATTGCCATACCTTTCAATAAAACTCCCAAAAATAGAAATAGTCAGAGTGAAACTTGACACTTACCTCACCTTCACAAAACACACATACAACATATATATTCTCCAAACAAGAAACTGAACATATTAAGAACCATCGCTGGTACAGACTTCACAAACTATAAACAGATATCCACCATCACGTACAAACAATACATTCGTCCGACTCTAAACTACGCTTTTCCACCTTGGCAACCACTATTTACTAAAAACAACATAGAGAAACTTTACACAACACAAAACAAAGCCCTAAGAACCACAACACCTACACAAAGAAATAAAAATACTACCCATAAACACACACCTGAACATGATAGGCACACAATTCTTTACCAAAACTCAAGCGCCTAACACCCATGCCACATTGCCCTCTCTAACTCCATCCACCTACTAGACTTTCAAAACAAAAAAACCTTTTTTTTTTCCCCTTTTTTCCTTTAAAAAAAACCCCTCCCCAAAGGGCTTTTCCTATTATTACATAAATATAAATTATGAACAAACATTCCACCTCCATGCCAAACTAATAATCAAACATCCATATAGAAATCACACGACACTAACAGAAAACTTTATAAGACGCAGACTACCAAACAACATTTTAAAAAACACCCACCAGAAATAGCACCAGAATTTAACTCACTACCAAGAACCAGTCAGACATCCTTGGCCAGGTTAAGATGTGGCCACCTCCTTAAATTACAATATTACAAACATAGATTCAGCCTCAACCGAACCACACACAAACATCTCTTGTCAAACACTGTAACCCTATGTCCGGAGGACCACATCTACACTTTTCTTCTTCTGTTCACTAAACGATCAACCAGAACAATCTGGAACATTTCATCTCTGGAAGATCTCTGGAGTAGGTACGGCCCCTCCCATGATTGGGTGGTTAGGAGTTAGAAGGTAGAAGATATATATATATATTATATTGTTATATATAATATATTATACTTTATATTATATATATATATATTATATATTATATAATAGTTTATATATATATATTATTATATAATATATATATATTTATATATTATATATATATATATATATATTAATACTATATATATAATATATATAATATATATATTATTATATAATATATATCTATATATATATTAGATATATATATATATTATATTATAGGTATATATATATGATATATTATTATATATATAATTAATATATATATTTATATATATATTTAATATATATATATATATATATATTATATATATATATATATAATAATTATATATTATAATATATTATATATATGGATATATTATTATAATATTAATTTATATTAAAAGACATATTATTAAAATTTGATATATCAACTGCCTATCTCTGGATTTGAACCACCGCATGGTGCGCGTGAGTGTTACAATATGCCCTGTTTGTGTTAATACAACTGAGCTTATCCTCCAAGCTTCATAAAAATCTTGTGTGATCTTCAAGAAATTCATGTATAAAGCAACGAGTTTTTCCGTCAAGGCGGACATCACCATAGGGTCCAGCCTGTCCTATCTCTCGTCTATTATATTTTTTAGATGTTAAGATATTTGCACTAATAATCGCATAAATTTTATATTAAGTTATGTTAAAGAAAAGAACATTAATATGAGAAGGTAAAGAATTAACTGCCTCTCTTTGGGATTGAACCACCGCATGTTGCGCGTGAGGACATATTTTTGCCCGTTGCTATAACAACTTGAAGCTATCCTTTCCAAGCCAAAAAACTTTGGCAATTCTTATAAGAAACAGTTATAAAGGCAACTTGAGTTCCCTGTCAAGTGAAGACATCACCAGGTTCCAGCCATGTCCTACTCTCGTTCTTTTATATTTTAGATGTTTAAATATTGCATTACTTGCTATAAAACTGTTCTTGAATCCAAGTTTTTTTGCTTGTGAGCGATAGTCCAAGTGTATTAGCTATCGGGGCATATGTCCTCACGCGCAACATTGCGGTGGGTTTCATCCCAGTTATGTTAAAGCAAGTTAATCTTTACCTTCTCATTATATGTTCTTTCTTTAACATCTTTAATAATTGCGATTAATATGCAATATTAACATCTAAAAATATAAAGACCGAGAGATTAGTGACTCATGGCTGGACACCTGGCTGATGTCGCAACTTACGGGAACTCTGGTATTAGCTTTATAAAACTGTTCTTGTTTATCTCAAGTTTTTTGGCTTGAGGAGTGATTAGCTTCAGTTTTGTATAGCACAGGGCATAATGTCCTTCACCGCGCAACATGCGGTGTTCAATCCCAAGAGAGGCAAGTTTATCTTTACCTTTTCATTAATTGTTCTTTCTATTAACATCTTATATAATTGCGATTATTATGCAATATTTAACATCTTAAAAAATTATAAAGCACCGAGAGATTAGTTACAGGTGGACCACCTTGGTGATGTGCCTTGGCACGGGTAAACTCGGTGTGGCTTTTTATAACTGTTCATTGAATTCTCATTAGTTTTTTGGTTTTGGAGGATGCTCAGTTGTATAGCACAGGGCATATTGTCCTCACGCGCAACATGCGGTGGTTCAATCCCAGAGAAGGCAGTTAACTCTTTACCTTCTCATTATATGTCTTCTTTCTTTAACATCTTTATAAATTTGCGATTATTATGCAATATTTACACAATCTAAAAATATAAAGAACGAGAGATAGAACAGGCTGGACACCTTGTGATGTCGCCTTGACGCGGAACTCGGTTGCTTTATTAACTGTCTTGAATCCAATGTTTTTTTGGCTTGGAGGATTCTAGCTCAGTTGTTTATTAGCTACCGGGCATTATTGTCCTCACGCTCGCAAATGCGGTGTTCAATCCTGAGTAAGGCAGTTAATTCTTTACCTTCTCATTATTTGTTCTTTCTTTTAAACATCTTTATATAATTTGCGATTATTATGCAAAATTTAACAATCATATATATATATATATAAAATTATATCTATATATAATATTATATATATATATATATATATTATACTATATATAAAATAAAAAATAATAATCAAAATAATTTATAATAATATTAAATTATTATTAATATAATATATATAATTTATATATATATAATATAACTATAGTATATATATAAAATATATATATAGTATATATATTAATATATATATTATATATTATATATATAATATATATTATATATATATATATATATTATATATATATATATATAATATATATATTAATATAACTCATATATATTTTATATATTTTTTATCATATGATATATATATTATATATATACTATATATACCTACATATATTATATATACATATTATATATATAATAAAATATATTTTTATATATTTATATATACTATATTATTTATATTATTATTATTATTTATAATTATTATTGTTATTTTATTATTATTCTACTTATCTTAATATTATTATTGCTATTAATTATTATTATTTAATATATTTTATTATATTCTCTTATTCATTATTATTATTATTTATTTAACATTATTATTTATTATTATTATTACTATTATTATTATTATTATTATTATTATTATTAATTATTATTATAATTTCTATAAGTAGTCGTAAGTAGTTAGAGTAAGTAGTAAATAGTAGTTCAAGTATAGTAGTAGTGTACGTATGTATTAGTAATAGTCAGTACTTAGTTAGTAGTATTAATTGTAATTTTACCTAGACATTTCCGTCATAACCAGTGATCTTATCCTTTAAGAGAAGGAACGTATGAATATAATAAAAAAGAATGGTTGCTGAACAAAAAAATTATATATATCTATTCTATTCTAATTATTATTAGTTGTATTTAGGTCCTTATATGTATCGTAGATTCTTTTGATACTAGATATTTATTATATAATAAATAATTATCAATAATCAATATTATTCCATTTATCTTTTATCTTTATCCATTTGGTACCAGTTCCATATGGTTTGTATTTATATTTATAATATTTTATTTCTTCATCTATGTATTCTTTTGTGTTTATTTCTTTTCAATTTATATATATATTTACTCAGCTCATGCGACTAACTATACTTTTTTCTTATTTTTTTCATTTTTTTTACTTTTCTGATTTTTTTCTTTATATTTATATATTATATTATTATATTTTATATCTAATATAAACATTAGTAAAATTCATAATAAGAAGTAGGCATTTTCCATTTTCTTGCTATAGGGTGATTTAAACTTCTCAAGACGTAGTGATTTTGGTGGCTTACATTTTTATGTTCGTGTCAAATGGATGAGCAAGTTATCACTTCTGATTAGGCCCTTGGAGTGCAAGGCATAAAATAATAAATGTTAGATTTGCGGGAAAATAATTGTTCTTTTTCCTTTTCTTTTCGTTCTTTAATCAAAATTAATAAGAATTACACGGTGTGTAGCATTAATTTCTATATGACGTGTTCTTCTGTTCGCAAAAGACATATTTGATTTTAAAATATTGAAAATTTACTTTAGAAACATCTCTATTTTAATAAGAGAAATCATATATCCATAAAATCATATTAGCATTTGAAATACTCTCGCTGGTGTATAGTTGGTCAATTACATATTCCACACAGTTCACTCTAGTGACTATATTCTTGTGTTTATTGTGTGAGTCATCTAGTTCCTCTTGATTGGAATTGTTATGTGTGTAAGTCATAAATGTGATGAGATGTATTGAATCAGGTGTGGTTTACTTTGTGTGTGGAATACAGTATGAAACGGGTTCCTTATGGTGGTGAGATAGCCTAGCTCAGCTGTTTTACTCGTATGATCTCATTATTTATACATTTAGGCTCATGGCACATATCGAGAGACTCCTCATAAAAATATAGATACTAAAATGTTGATTAAATAGGATGTAATGCAGAGTGAAGTTTTTTAAATAAGTATCAAACTATGACAATCCAACACATACTCTAGAGATCGATAATATTTTAAGATAGACTTATATTGAGATATTTTAGTAATATTATGATAGAAAACTAAATTCACACATATGAGAATCTCTCAGCTGTACATTACTCTGAAAAGAATTTTATGTCATGGCAATATTCAAAAAATCTTACAGTCAGGTGGAGAACTAGTGACGTAGATGTGAGATAAGTGAAAAGGTATGTTTCAAGAGTGGATTATAGTATTATACTCGTGCTATTTAATGGCAAACAATACTGTTTATAGGCGAAGCTTGCAAGGGAAGTTTGTGGTGTGAAAAAGTGTTTATTTTTTTAGAAGCACTCATCGAAGAGGTGTACGAAAAGAATAAATACATTCAGGTTAGAAGCTCGGTCAGACTGCTAGAAAGTTTAATTAGATTTTTATTATTTTATATATATGTGTTTTATAAATTATAAAAAAGTGTATGCTCTATCTCTTGTGTCTTATAAGGACGATTATCCTACTATACAGCACGGGACTTTCAATCAGTCAACCAACTGCGCTAGGCGCCTTGAGAGGGCGACAGGAATACTAATGAATGGAGTGGTCGTGCGCAATGGTCTCTTGTGAAAAGCGTAGAACAAAGTGAAGAAGACTGCAAAGAAGTGTCCTTCCAGGGTATTCTGACGAGACCCTCGTTATTGTTATTTCGGCATAGATTGAATAGTAGATTACGATCTATTTCTCCCAATCGGCATGATTGTTATTTATACACCTAAAATCTCTCTAAAAGGAGATTAACAAGGTATGGTGGATATTAGGAGAGCATGCAGAAACGTACATAATCTTGGAGTATTAAGATTATGGACTGTGTCTGATTGTAGAGTCAGCGATGAATAGTACCTATGATGTACATGAGATCTAGGAATTACGTACCATATATATAAGAAACTACTTACAATGCCTTGAAAGTAGCTTGGCGGAGTCCGTAAGTGATAATGACAGACAACTTATATATGTACTGGAATGTGATAAGCTTATATACACTTGTTATAGATATATAGGGCAATGGATTACAAAAGTATGATATTAGTGCGAGTCGTGGGTACAATTTGACTGCTTCCATTGTATGATGTCATATAATAGCTGATACTAATATCTCCTGGCGTCTCTGCGAGGTTTGGCGTATCACACAAGTTATGACTTATGCTTGTGAGTAAAAATAATGAGTGACCTTTCTTTGTTGCATCACGTGTAGGTCATGTGGCTGATGAGATTTTTATTTTCTAACATGTGATTTCCTCGGCGTGGGGATCAGTGCGACAACAATCTGTTTATATGGGTACCTCATCATAGATTGGTGACAATGATTCCTGTCATTTGTACCGAATGTTCATATAAGGGTATGCTGGGAATCAGAGGGAAGAGTGTTTAAGATTATGACGTAAAATAAGATTCGTCTTTATTTCAGTATATTTATGGGGTGAGTCTGCGTTATTTGTCTAGGTAATAATTATGCACGGGTAGTGTTTTCTTCTTAAATTGGCTACGATGTAAGAAAGGTTGTGTAAGATTTCCCAGATATGGTATTCTTACTTGGATTTATGGTTATTTTTCTACAAAATTCTTAAATAATGGGATTTTAGTAGTTAAGCTTATTTACAGACATATATAAACCAGATTCGAATATGTATTTTTGAGATATGTTAGTCGTATTCGGTGCTTAAGGAATCAATGTTTGTTATTTTGTGTGCGGTACGATGATTTGTGATGTCACAGCTTTGGTATAATGATGATGCCAATGTAGATCCGTTCTTTGAGTGTAACTGTCTCGTGGATTCAGTATGTTATTTACTCTGAGTAATTGCTGACATGGACGGAAAAATGCTCATTAGATTTAGGTAGAAGATATATAAGAATTATACACGAATTCAGGGAAAAGCACTATTGAGTTGTAAAAGACCGTTTTGTAAATTATATTTCATTTTATTCTCTATCTCTCCTGAAACCCTAATTTGGTTCGTTAATGTGCTAAGTCTTGTGCTCCCTACAATGTTATCTCATTCTTCTTTTCTCTTTAGATATTTATCCCTGCATACATTGGCCTTGTTCTGATCCTGATCTCGTTTCATTCTTTACTTTCTTATACTACATCTGAATTTGGAAAGATTTGTTTGTTCTATTAAATAATGTCATATTTGTATTCCTTTCTGGCAAATGATATATGTAGCTGCGCTTCCATATATTAGTCTTTATATGAGTACTTAGTGCATTTCTTCTAGACTGAAGCATTTGCTGGTTGGGGGAATGTACTCTATTCTTAAGTGTGGGTGTTAGTGTATCTTTTCTTTCTTCCTTTGTGTCATTTCTGTCTGTTGTTGGATCGTCTGAGTTAGGATATTCTACTTCACGTAGGGAGTGAGATATCTTTTTATAGTTTCGGCTGTTAAAGATGTCTCATTCGCTTCCCTGTTTCGTCTTGCCCTCTCTTCACCCATCTGATGAATTTACTATCACTTTCTTCAATATAGTTTCGTTAATCGACACTTCCTCTCTATATACTTGCATCTATTTTCCTGAAGTCCCATTCCCCACTCTTTGATCCTTGGGGACATATCATTTTTGTCATGGGATAGGTTCAATATATCAATTTATGGGCGTGGAGCATTTTTCGGAGCATTTTTCTCGTTTTAATATCTAGTTTATTTAAAATCTTCTTTTGAACAATTCAATTAATTCCGAATCCATTACGACTATACTTGCCGTACTGCCATGCTTTCTTATTGCTTCGATCTTGTGGAATTTGCTTTTCAAATTCAGATTTTATAATAGTTCCTTCTCTTCTCTTTATCACTTCAACAGTTTCCTTCATTTTCATATGTTCTTTATTGACATGTTGATTTTATCCCATGGGTTTATGATACTTTTGTAAGATAGCTCCTTCCTGGGTCTAGTTGTTTCTAATTGATTTTCGTCGTCGATTATTCTATAATATATTTCCACATTCAATTCATATATTCTCAGTTATCATTCAAACTCCAGGAATATATGGGAAACAGCGCAATATTAATATATCCAGGTTCCGAAGTACTGCCAGTTTTGTTATTATCGATCTATTTCAAAGAATAGACCGTTTTCATTTTAAAGCATTCTCATTTAACTACCTCACAAAGTCTGAACTTCATATTGTTGTTGTTTGTTGGGGAGTATAGATTGTTTTATTATATCATTTCCATGTAAATATAGATAATGCGCTTGAGTTGTGAATTGTTTCCACTTTCTTTTCATTTCTTGATCCTATTCTATACCCACTATGCAAGTATTTATCAATGAACTCAGTGGGTTCAATGATAGTACAAACAGGCAATGGGTGATAAGAATCCCCTTGAATTATTCCTCTCCTTATTTACATTATTATATTTGATTAACATGAGTCAGTGAGACCAGATTTTCGGATGTAGTCGTAACTATTGATCTTCCATATTTTGCATCACTTTTTCGCCGGAATTAAACTCTATACTTTATTGTTTATTTTATTAAGATTTGTAGATACGCGTTTCTAAAATCAGTTGATTTTGATTTCCGGGCTCTTGAGACGCCCGATAACGGCACGAGCTGTATTGCATTATTGTCTCATTTCTCTTCAATTATGGGTCGAGATCCATATTGTTATTGTCTAACTTATTTCTTTTAATAAGTTCTTTCTGATTAGTTGGTTATGTTTTGGAAGGACTCTGCTGTCTATCTGTAAGATATCTATAGATTTTGTAGGGTTTGAAATATAAGGAATAGAATCTTATTGATCTTTATGAATGTCCCTTGTAGTCGTATATCCACTTACTGCACTACCTTGTTTGTTCTTTCTGCATAATTATATTATTTTCGTATTGTATGTTTTGGTATATTTTGGGACTTCTGTTGTAATAACTTGTTTTGAATATTTGAGTATTAAAGTTTGCGCGTCTTAAGACAAGTAATTTGGTCTATATTCCTTTGTGGTGTTTTGCCGAGACTTGCCTACTCTGTATTTTAGGTCGTGATTTAAGGACTGTTTCCTTTCGTCATCATTCAGGTATTTCAGCTTCGTCTAGAATTCTGTTTGAGCACTTGTTAAGGTTCTCTTAGTACTGTAATTTTTTTTAGCCATATATTTTGCACCATGTCTGGTCCAGGTGTTTTCCAGTTACTGGTACGTCGTATCTTTTCCATCACTTCCTTTCCCTTCTTTTCATTTCCCTCATTAATTCTTCTATTTGGGTATTCCTTTTGTGTTTGTTTCTATCCCATTTCCGCCTCTTCTATTATTGTCGTATCTTGTGGTTTTTCTTCATATATACTTCCTCCAAAATGGATCTATGTCTGTCTCTTTCAGTTCGGTGGTTTATCTAATCTTTTATATTTCACCTCTCATACTCTCTAATAGAACTTTCCCTTTAATCTGTCTGGGTACATTTTGGGTTGTCTTTTCTTTGTTCATTCTTCAGTATGAGCTTACTTTTTGCTTCTGCTAATTCTATTTTTCTGTACTTGTATTGCGTGTTACTCTCGAGTGTGGCGTAGTGGGTGTGAGCGTATCAAGATTTTGTGATACCGTGTCTGAGATTTTCTTTCTATTGATGGATTTCCTTCTTCGTATTCTTTTATCAATTGATATTCTTTTTCTAAGTATCTCGCTTAATGACCTACTCTCTAATCTATAATGTTGCGCATAAGACGGAATATATATGTATCCATATCTTATCATTATCCATTATGATACGTATTATGTGTCTCAGAGAGAAATATTTCACCCACCACAATCAAATCTGATAATAAATGCTCTTGCTGTCTGGAGTAATACTAAGCTAGTTCTTCTGAGAATTCATTCTCTGCTCAGGGTTGAGTAATCTTTGTGAATAACCGTTTTGCTATTACCCAGCGTGCGAGTATTATAAAATTTATTTCATCACAATATAACTATTTATTTATTCTTTTCAATTAAATTACTCAGGTTGTATTAATATCTTTCATCTCTATAATGTTGCTATCTTGCTTATCTCTTTTCTTCCTCCTGCATTTTCATATCCCCGTTTTCGTTTCGTATCATGTTCTCAATAATCTCTATTTCAATCTTTTCCTCTGTTCTCATAAGTGAGCATATCACATGATATCTGTAAATGCATTATTACTTCACTATCTGTATCTGTTCCACTTTATTTCTTTGTTAGGATTTTCAGTCAGCTCTTGATATTTCTTCTTTATAAACTTTTTACATCTCTCTGTTCATTCCTCAACTCTCTCCCATCTATTAAACTCTTTCATTATCGTCATTTTTTGTTCTTCTATTTTTCTCTGTATTTTTCCAGTTATATATATTCTATTCCTCTTATATATGTCCTTTAACTTTCTCTTTAATATCTCGATCACTTTCTGGTCTGTGATCTTGATTTCATTCTTTATATTCTCTCTCCTTTGCTCTACGTCTATTTCCCTTAGGTCTTCATTTGTATGTAACGTAAGCTTTTCTTTTTTTTATTCGCTCCTTGATTCCTTTCTTTTATAACAGTGAGGAATGGCCTGTTTTTTGGGCGATCAGTTTCCATCTTTCTACCCCGTTATATTTCTTATTAAAACTCATATTCATTACATCATTGCACTATTATTCATTATCCACAAAACATATTTCAGGAAGTCCGTTTTACCTTCTTCTTTCGTGTGTTATTAACGATACCTATGTAATAGCTTCCATTAAAGTATTTCGTTCTTTCCTTTTGTCCATTCCCATTTCACTCTTTTCATCTTCCCCATATTGATCTACTTCCTCCTCGATTTGTTTTATCTGTTCGTGTGTCGGGGTCTTTATTATTTTTATATTGGTTGCAATACTGGCTAAGATGCTTTCTGCACCGGAATTATGTGCATATCCAGATATTGTGAGTTTATCTTATAATTACAACACATCGATTGTTTACCAATACATTCATTTGCTCGGTTCGTCTATTGAAGATTGTTCCTTTTTTTATGGGAACACTTGTGTCTTCCGATATGATTACGCACCAGAATATCTCTTTTTTTCTTATACCACCGTAATATTCCATGTCTTACTGCACCTCTACGGTTGTAGGGGTTGCATCTTTTTTTTTTTGCGACTTTTTGTTTGTTCCTGAGAGTCGGAGATAGTCTTTAACCCTCTGACGATCAATCAAGTAGAGATAGTGGGGTATTATGGGTTATTAAACTTCACACCTTTTTACTGGTGATCTTTTCTGTTTTCGGGAGGATAATTTGATTTGCTCATCAGAGCTCCGTCCCTCCTCATCTCCCTCTAAAAAATGAGTGTATTGAAAGGATTAGGAGCCTATCCACCAGTATCTGCCGAGTCTCTGCTAATTAAATACTCTATATATATATATATATCGGAATGGATATTTCAGTAATGTATCGACCATTATATTGTAAAATATGGCTATGTTCTACTGCTTTACTCTGCAGTGTGAAGACTCCGTTCTGAATGGCTTGAGTTTCTTCCGGCCTCATCGTCTTCCCTGGCCTCCCCGGCCTGTCGTCTACATACGCCAGACAGTTTAGGACCTTTATAAACATTCACCGAATACAGTCGTTAAGGAGTGTCATGTATATAACGAACGAAAAAAATAGACATCAATTGGTGAGACATTAAAAATATCTTAGAAAAGTCTTAAATATAAGACTTAAAGACACAAGCATTAATTATTTATTTTTTTAAATTATTACAGTATTCACTTGAATGGGATTGCAATAATTTTTAAAATCGGCACTGGGGTATTAAATATTTTTGATTGGTACTGGTTGTTGATCATCTTTTATATACTTTTCAGGACGGCTAATGGATATATATAGTAAAGTGAGATGGTACTATATATATTATATAATTATTATATTATGAACACAATTAAAGTAGGTATATATTATGAGCTTAGAGTGAGTACGTATAGTGATGATAAATATTATTATAGTATTATATAGAGCAACCTTATATATTGAAGAATATTGTTTATTCTAGGAAAAATTATAGGGATATATACAAGGTTATATATGGTAAAAAATTAATAGAATATTAATATATTTATAGTTATTATTCGTATTATATATATTTATTATATATATGTTAATATTATTATATTATATATATATTAATACTATCATATATATTTATATAATATAATATTAATTATTATATATAGATGAATATATATATATTTATATATATATATATATATTATAATTTATAATATATATTATAATGTTATCCAACTTTAATTATCAGTATGGTAATTTATGAGATAGATCATCGTTATATATGTGGCATTTATAAACTATGCATATAGATAATGATAATAAAAAGTGAAGAGTTGATAGTATTTATTAAGGATAATGATAAATGTAGGTATATAATTACCTCATAGAGATAATTATTGTATGAGAATAAAATTATAGAGATAGTAGGATTGTATTAATAGAAAATTAGGAAGCAACATTTATATGGTACCGATTTAAAAAAGATAGATCCTATATTTCATAGGAGAAATGTTATACTTTGATAATAAGAGGTAATAAGTATATGCAATGGAACATATATTAAAAAAGTGGTTTGACTCCGTTTAGATATTAGTAAAGGTTTAATATTAGGTTGAGTTTGGTTAGGTTAGGTCAAGTTAGTATGGTCAAGGTTAGAATTAATGGTCATGATTTAAGGTTAGGTCCAAGCAAAAATTTTAATGTATTTACCCTAAATTATTAAAATAACGATACATTAATTAATTATTGATTTTCGCTCCTGGAGTCAACCGCTTATAAATAGTGCCTATATATATTATATATATATATATATATATGTATTATATATATAGTATTATATATAATAATATATATATATATATAATATAGAATATATATATTTATAAACATATATATATATATATCTTTCTTCTACTTTCTTTATCTTCCTCTTTGCCCCAAGACTAGGGGTAAGGTGCGGTGTCATGCATCGGAAAAGAAAAGCAGTAGAAGAATATGACAAAAGTCGAAAGGAAAGCCCAGCCTTATCACACTCTCCCCCTCGTATCCATTTAAATTAGTGAGAAACTCGTCCACAGACAGAAAATCCACCTTAGAGCTTCTCATGGGACCCGACGGACCTCACGGATGGTAAATCGTCTATATGTAAGGGTTCAATCCCCTGGCCCAGGTGGCCACAACCACCATGCCCCCATACAAAAACCCCGCCATTCTCTCCTAATATGCACCTTTATTCTGCCCTCTGCCAAACTCACATTTCTCTCCTTCAGACATTCGTTACTGACTCAATTCCACTTTCTCTTTCGGGTCTCCCAGCCGGTCGGTTCCCAACACTCTCGCCACTATACATCCGCTTTAACCAACCTGAACTATCATTTATCCGTCCACTATGACCAAAGCCATCGCTCAAAACTAATAACATATTCATTTATTCTTCCATTTTATCCTATCTTCCTACCACACAACTCTCTAATAAGTTCATTCCTCATTTATCAATTCTTCTCACATCCTAGCATTGCCCCTAAGATTGTCCATTCTGAACACATGAACTTTAGAATCTATATCTTATTCCAGACCATAGTGTCTCACTACTAATACAATAAAACACAGGTAACCAACATACCCTCATGTAAGACCCTCTAGCCTCACTCAAACTAGGTGCCCTTTACATTCAACCAAACGATTTTAATTGCACCAGCCACCTATCCTGCCAGTTCCACAAACTTTTCCTACTGCCCACTCTTTGCATTCATCCGTTTCCCTTCTCATACCAACTCTACCTCTAAATATTAAATCAGACACTTTGCTGTTCCAGCTGCTCACTCACAACCATAACTTACATTTACAAATAATATATATATTATTATATATAATATTATAATATATATATTTATATATATATTTTAGTTATATATATATATTATATATATATATATATTATATAGATATTATATAGTATTAATAAAGATAATAAATATATATATATAATATATATATATATATAATATATAATATATTAGGCAATGGGCCGATATCCTCAGGCAACTATCCGGTATCCGGCCAAGTTTTTGACTATCCGGTATCCGGTCGGGATACCGGATATCCGGCCGGATAACGGATAGTGAATTAGCCAGTAGGTTCTTCCTCGTTGGGGGAAATATTCAAAATAATTTAATATATTAATATATATTATATATATATATATATATATATATGTATATATATATATATATCATATATATAGTAATATATTATATATAATAATCTTATTGTAATATATATATATATTAATATTATAGTATTATATATTATATATATAGTATATATATATATATATATATATGATATAGTACTTGTTTAGGACTTTCGATGTGATATGGACCTATGTATATATTATTTTATCATCATTTATCCTTTTATATTTCATTATGAGTTCTCTTGATTGGGTTGCTATTTTTCATAATTTATATTTCATTATAACTCTTTATTAGCTTGAAGAAATTTGTTATATAAAAAATATAAAAAAATTGTGATTCAAACTACATGCAGTTCAAGCCTTTTCAATTTATTATGTTATATTTTAACCTTATTTTACAAAAACTTTAATAACAATACCGAATAGCAAAAATTACCGATTTTTTCGGATGGTTCGCTTTGGCGGTCAGAACTAAGATACGATAGAGTTAGTATGGTCATAGGCCTTGACTACGAGTGGTAAAATATTTTTGTGATGGAGATTACTATAAATTTTTTGGCATATCCATTTGTAGAATCTTCCATAACTATGAGACTTATGTATGGTTTTTGTAAATCCGTCACCTAATTGGCAAGTATAGGGTACGGGCAAATTAGATTTAAATTAAGAAGGGGACAACACAAATACGAATGGCATAGGACTGTGGCAAAATTCGTTGATGACGCAGTGAAAAGGAAACGAACATTATTCGCTATTCAATAGACATAATATCGCGGCATTAATATATGCGCCAATTTCCGCAATTTATTTATTGGGAATTTATGTCAGAACATTAGTGCCGAATTGCCGGAGACCTTAAATGCGGATCGGCCACCTTCTGATATTAATTTATATTATATATATATAATATATATATATATTATAATATATTATAATTATAACGAGGAGATCAAGGTAATAATCACTTTGTTATATATGAGTAAAGATATAGTATATATAGAAAATAGCTTAATAGTGATAGGAGAGATAGATAATATCATTAGAAATTGCATAATTATATATATATAATATATATAATATATATATATATATATTAAATTATTATAAAATATATATATATATATATATATATATATAATATATATATATATATATATCTGATAATACAACCATATGTATTATAATATTGGAGAACATTATAATTAATATGAGGTATGATGGTAGCTTCACCATAATATATATACAGGGTGTGATTCTATACACGAGTTATTCAAACAAGCATTTGGTCTACAGCTTTGCTGTGATCACCGAACGCCGATCATCCAACTGACGACCACCCTGCCAGATGTTTATTATGAAAATGTGGTTTGTAGGGAATATAAGTTGGATTAGTTTTAATTCACTTAAGGAGATGTGCATGGGCATAATTTCAATACTTGTGTCTGCCACGCGTGCAAGTTAATAGTGTGATACGCACAACATGCGTAATGTCTCGGAAATGGTATGAATATATTTGTTCTTGGCTTCTGTGAAATAAATATGCACATTAAAAAAATTGAAATATTATTATATTATTATATAGGTATTAGGCTATCTCATTCCTCTCGACTGATATTTTGTATTACGGTTGTTCTCGTTTACCTACGATCATAATGCTTACTCCTATAAACAAATATATGAACGGTCCTTCTCCGTAATCAATTTCTATTGATGTATATACTTACATAAAAGTGCCGATACTCTCGAAAACGTGTCAATATGAAAATAATTATATGAGTTTAAATACAATAGTATATCCAATAGATTAAAATTCGATATCAAGCTAACAAAAGGAAATTTAAATTAAATATTAAATATACCCTAATGCATATATCCTTTTTTAGATTATTATCAATATTGTAATATGATTATCACGAAATCCTATAAATATACTACCATTAGTGAATGTTGTTATTTTAATAACTAATATACTAACAAGCAAATATGAAGCATGTTGAGTTTAGTGTCTATAAACCTACAAATTATGCGTAATAAAGTGTATTTAAATTACGAGTATATATATATATATAACTTCTCAAGTAAGTAGTGTAGTTTTGTTTAATTACAGAGCTTTACATATATCAAATTTATGAGTATATAGTACATTACCGTGACCTAGTATACGACAGGAACTCGAATAAGCGTGACATGTGGTGGATGTACATTATATCGCAAAACAGGAATCTGACTCGCAGGCTGCTTGCAGGAATTATGGGTGCAATCGTTTATTCCTACTCGACCGTACCGCTCACGATGATATACCACAATTGGAGTAATTTTACCATTGAGTTTACAGTAACTCTCTCAGGTATTCTCTCAATAAGGTACAGGGTCGATTAGTCAACCCTTCATCACATATATCAGCGCTAAGTAAGTGGAGAGTCTATATATATCCGATACATTCGACTCATATATATACGTGAGTATCGAACTGATCAGAGTATTTCTATGCTATTAATACCTCATAATGAATATCCAACGTCTTCATTTATCGTACAGGTTTAGTTTCTATGATGATATCTGGGAATTAATCTGAATGAGGAAACCCATTATCGGTACAGGATTTCGTATGTTTATATAGTATATGTTGAGCTAATAACATATAGATGTATAATATCCCATAATATTAGCCATATATCATATTAAGTGACTATGGTTTTGAGCATCGTGTAGTAGACCTCATAAAAAGTAGAGAGTGTATACTGATTATTACTACTGTAGTCATGTCATTGATTGTCTATATTACTATAATGGATTGTGATACCGGATTTACTATTGAAAAATATTTTTATGGACCGATGAATCATTCCGCTTTTACCATTATATGGATGTATATAATCATAGGTGTACTATCTATACACTCGTGGGCGTGGAAAACTCAAACCCTCCAATTAATATACATTCACTAGCTCAATCACCATGTCTCATACTTCATTAGTCATATACGTTGGTATATATATATATATATAATATATAATATCATTAATTAATATAATATTAATAATGTTGTAATACTCTATACATAAATAGTGATAGAGTAATTATATACGTAGCTATTACTTTACTTATTACTCACTGAAAAGGTAATAAAATACAGTGACAGTTATAAGTTTATCCATGCACATTTACCTATGCAGACTGTCACTTGTTGACCTTCCTGTTAAGTGATATATATATATATAACTCATATTTAAATGAAACACAACGAAGAATAAAAATTACCATACTATGTGAGGGTATAGTACCTAGCACATAATGCAAGCTATATAGTGTTACGACATTAACTTACGACAGAACTCACTATATCACTGAGTGAGATAAGATGTAATAAACTCTCGAAAAATCATTGTATCCATTATTTACTAAATAGTGAGTGACATATATATATATATGCTAGCGTTCACCCACTTAAACTAACCACTTTGAGGTATCTATCTGTTATATCTTGTGGTATAAAGTATTTCAAAAACATTACTCGTATGTTAGCGCTTACTGGTATTTATATGAACCAGTAATCTCTCTTCCCGATGATTCTATTTACGTCACTGTATCGAATAACCATACTCGAGTTATAGGTGAGGAATCTAACTTCCATTTGTATAGTGATATATATATCACTTGTCATTATTGGTGACTATTGCATATATTGAAAATACCTGGCCTGCCAGTAAGTGGCTGATAGGCATTTAATATTCGCAGTATGTCAATGTAGTATATGCGTTACTTTATCGTAAACATTTAGTTATAATAAATAACTGTTAAGGTTTATACAAGTTTGAAATCACGAATCACTGACGTTATCTTACCTTCTTGCTAATGCTGTTGGATATAAAATTCATAGTTGTATAAATATGTTTATTGTAACTATTAACAATACGTTATGTTATTAACATTTACATATATGTAATATTACGATATTATATATATATGATAGTCACTAGGTCTTGTATTTAAATATAAACATATTGGTTTCTTCACTATCATCACTTCACTTAATAAATATCATATATATATATATTGAATACATATTTGTATAGTAAACTAATCTTGAAACCTATAATCATAATAGTCGGGAAGAGGAAGGAGTATCCCACCACATTTATTATGATGATGATATAACAGAAGCCATGAAATAATATATATATCATCCCTCAATATCGACATTTCGCAAGTTTTTCCTCAATCTCTCTGATTTACAGTATAGAGACGACGATGCTAGCAATCACCCAAACGTTAACATTTCCCTCTCACTCCTTATTATAATATTGGAATTAAATTAATCGTAAACTATATATTCTTACATAATATATTACAATTTAATACATATTATATTCTTTAAACATCTAACTTTATCGGTTGATATCACTCGACTCATATTGAAGACAAATATTATTATAACCATTATGCTATGATATAGGACACCTCTATTTGTAAGTAATATAATTGTAATAATTATAAGTATATATATAGTAGGAATATTATTATAACAATTTTCTTATAGATATATATAAATGATTTCAAAATATAATTTAAAAGACCATAAATTGAATTTTCTCTTTTTAAATAATAAAGAAAAAATTTAATTTAAAAGCACTTTTATCATATATTATTCGTTAGCAAGTATACTTCAAATGGCAATCTGAGCTATATATAATTTTAACCCAAGTTTCGTTTATTATAAAAATTTATAGTAAGCATGAAAATCCTAAGTATATTACAAATGGAGTAGAAAGAGAGAGAGTTAATATGAGTGAGGAAATTATGTGAAAGGTGGATGAATAAAAAATGAGACAAATAATATAATATATATTATATATATATTTAATATAATATATATAATTATATATAATATATATATATATATTATATATATATAATATATATATATAAATAATATATTAAAATTATATATATATATTATATATATAATATATTATATATTATATATTATATTTATATATATATATATATGTATATTATATATATATTATATATATTATACCTTATGTGATTTATCGAACCAAGCCCTCGTACACGTATGTATACAATGTGGTTTTATTACTACATTACATGACCACTATGATGCTAAACAAGAGAGATTATTAAAACTTTAAATAGAAAAACTTATCTTCTCTATATAGTTAAGAAATTAGTCAGTTATTGACCTTTTGACAGAGTGCTCCCTCATATCAACATCTGGTCAAGGGTCTAAACTAAATACTACACTCGTGAGGAGAAATAGTAGATATGTATCGTTTTAAATATTTATAATAATGTATAGAGGCTCTTGTAAAATTTTTATTTTTATGTTACTTATGTGACATTATTATATACTGTAATATCTTTTAACCTCTGAAATTCTCTCTGATATACCTCTCTAGTTATTATATCTTTCTCTATTACTTGTAATTTTATATTCGCATGTCCGCTTTACTCGTCTCTATGGATATAATTTACTTATATATACTATTATTTAATTAATAACGAAGGATGTTCAAAAAGTCACAAAAATTTAGGTTAGCCACGCAATTCTCTTCTGAGGAGCGAGGTGAGTAAAAATTAACTCTTATTTGAAATATTCATTAATTGTTTGTATTGAGTTATGTATATGTGTGTGTTTATTGTGCGTGTGGTGTGTATGTACTTCTTTTAAATAGATTTTGAGAACTCGAGGTGAAGTCAATGAGGTGATTTAGTAATTGGTTAAAACTTTATATTAATATAATTATGTCATCTGCTATTATGGAAAACAAAGTTATTAATGTGAATACTTTTTACTCTAGGTTCCCCTTTTGAATAATTATTAAATATTAATTATTCTAAAAAAAAAAAAAAAAAAAAAAAAGTATTCATAAAATTAATCTTTACGATATTTTGAATTAATAGGGTACTCATACGAATATAAACGTAAATATTATTCCTGTAATGAGATATATAATTGTAATCTGTCTCTCACGTATAGATACTTAATTATAATTGACTATACTAAGTAAAAACGGAATACTATTGGGTGAAATTGTGTTATCCAATATATAATATAACGGTATAATAATGATTAAAAAATATAAAAAAAAAAAAAAAAAAAATAAAAAAATAAAAAACAATATATAGATATATATATCTTATCTCATAAAAAACTTAATCAATAGCTTACAGCACGAGAATGGTAATATCATCTGATGTCCTGTTGTAAAATGTTCACATAGCAAAATATGTATAATAATATAATAAAAAAAAATTAATAATAATAATTGATTTATTAATAATGTTTATAGTATAATATAGAATTAGAGTAATGATCCTAAAGTAAGATATCACTAATTAGTTATATGTTTCACTAGACGATAAAATAAATAGACTTTCAATTAAATCGCTATAATAAATATTATACATAATATTTCTGCTCCTATAGTAATTAGGATTAATATTTGCAGAAAATCTAATACGCAATACCTAACACACGAGTCTATGTTGAAGCTAAGCTAAGTTAGACTCCGTGCGATAGTCGGTGGCTCTCGTAGGCTCTTCGGGGATGACCATTTAATACGGTGGGTTATGGACTTAATTCCCCCCCTCCGGAGGTCTCCTGAACCCCCGCTCTCAGATTTGGGTTAGAGCAGCTGTAAGCATACGCTCTATCGCCTCACTGCGTACCGTAAAATATACGCGAGTACACCAAGTTCCCTCTCAGACTTATCTCATCCGCTCAGTATCAGCACCTACACATACTAGCTCTTTACTTCGTAATTTCTGTCTGTTATACTTAACGCCACTCTGTGCTTATGTAATATTTTTGCCACCATAGATCACCTAACTTTTTCTGTATTGGGTATATGTCCTCATTGCCAAGCTGCATAGCAGTTATGTTTTGCTCTTATAGCAGATGGATAAATATATTATTTTTGTATTATCTCTAGTGTGTTCTTCTGCTGTGTGCTATATTCTGGTACGAGTTTTGAAACGTATATCCATTACTAGGACATAGCTCGCATTAGCAGATCTATATCGCCTTATCTTTAAAATCGACAACCCTCATAATGATGTAATTTCCTCCTCTATCGAGTATCTATATTTTTAACAGTGTCACATACAAATAGCAGTATTCCAAAGGAAGGGAGCAGAAGAAAATAGTTTGGATAGATGAACGACCTTCAGTATAGCTCGCGTGTCCAAAGACAACTCGTCATTAAAAATACGATGGAAATGTAGATAGATTGTTAGATCTAGTAGATTGTGAGAGAGAGTAACTGTATCATCGAGTTACTCAGTTGTCATGAGGAGTAAATTGCTATGAGATGAAACTGTATTTTAATATTATTAGTTAAAAATTGCAGGACTCATAGATTTTTATTATCGATACTCATATTGACAGTGAGACCTAAAATGACTTGTCTGTGGTATATAGAGCAGGAAAGCATAAATAACAGTAGTTCATTAATTTTTGTCTTAATAATTAATTATTACTTTGAGAAAGATGCTCTCTGATAAATGGAGCACAATTTTGGCTGTAAAAGTGATTAAACAGAGCGATTATTAATAGAATCATGGGTTTTCTTGCAATATACTGATCCTTGTAAACCAAACGGTGCAAAGTTGCGGAATAGGCTCAAGCATAATATTCTACACGTGCCGAATAGAAAGACACTATATATGATATGACTAAGTCAGAGAGTGATGAATACTTATAAAACTAAATATATATTATTTATATTTCCTACAGCTCGTAACTATATAGGAATATGGTATATGTGCACAAGAAATTTATTAACGCATTTCAAGCACATGACAGTTTAATTTCAAAGCTCACTTTTACAAAGATGTCTTGGAGGATTCGAAAATCGAGTTTTAAGCGATTAATCTCATGAACAGTGAACATTGAGTGATCGATTATTAGATTGACTTGATATATATATATACCACTAAATATAGTATAAAATCGCAGCACATCTCTCATACTCTACTCAATATATAGAATATATTACTAGTTAGCTGAGTATAAGATAAACATTTAATAAGTTTATCCAATCCAATTCAATATTATACCCCAGATCTAGCTCGCATGCTCGATTTCCAATCTTCTACCTAAAATTTTGAAAAAGAAGTTAAGGTTAGGCTTATCATTTTGGGACGATGGAAAACATAAAAAAATACATTATGTATTACACGTTAGAATTCTAACATATAATCATTCGGTAAATATACTTTTCAGTAATGCTATGAAACAGTGGTGTAATAAATCTGAATATGGAAATGGGACGCTGTACCGGATTGATATAGCGTAACCTCCCTGGTAAACAGAATACACTATTCTCCGGGAATCCGATAAATCGTCTGATATCATTGCTTAATGCGTAAGGCCGCGGTGAATACATAATACTGACGACATTCATGCTACAGCTTACTTATATATTGCATCCCGTTAACTCTCCTTATCGAGTATGTATGAGGTAAAATTAATACTAAAATTATGTAGTGAAAATATGATAAGTATAAATAATATATTATAATATAATAGATATATTATATATATATATATATATATAATAATGTGAGTATTAATATTTATATTTTAATATATATTAATATATTTATACATACTCCTGGATGATATTTTCGATACTCGGAGCTCGTCATTGTTATTGCAAGAGTCTATTTACCATCAGTAACTTAATCTTACTATGTGAGTGGTGAAAAAGATAAGATAATAATATATGGTAAAAAACATTTAGAAGAAATACTCTAATATTCATTTAAGAAAAGAACAGTGTTAGTCATCCTTAGATGTCACCCGACTTATACTGAGTATCTATGGGTCAAATAAGTCAAGCAGGTATTACACTCATTAGATAAGAATGTTCATCCAATATTTTGAAAATTGCTTACGCTCTCGTAATAGGTGACTGTCTGCCTATTTCTGTAGAAATATGAATTTTTCTTCCTAAAGTTTGGAGGCGATCGTGGTAGTCTTGATTAAGCAAGATTGTTTAAATAGTTGATTAGATGAGGGTATAATAATTAAAGTATTATATAAGTTAATATTAAGTATATATAATATTATAATAGATAGTCGGTATTTATATATATATATATATATATATATATATAATATATATTAATATTTTATATATATTATATATATATATATAATATATATATATATTTATATTATTATAATACTTATAGTTTATTTAAGACTTTATCTATATGTACTTGATATTTATATATATATTATATTATATATAATCTATTGTAACTCAATGTAATATAATATAGTATAATATATTATATATATAATTATTTATATTCATCATTTTATATTATATGTATTTACTGTATAATCATAAATTACCTTTGAACATTTTATCTTAGATAAATTTTATAGCGTGAGTATATGTATTATTAGGCTCAGACACGTTCATAATAATTATTATATATATCATTTATAACTCATTAAGCGAAATTATTGTCACTAATAAATAGTGTAAAGATAATGATAAATTAAGTGCTAGATTTCAAATCTTATATTTTTTATTCATTGATCATATTTTTAAATGCCTTATTAGGGTTTTAGCTTAATATATTACTATTATAATAATAAATAAACTATATTTATATAATCACTTTAAATTATGTGAAAATTAACTCAACAGATAAATATATTTAGGCTGCTGCCTAGGAAACAAAAGTATATATTGAACTTTTTTCCAGTAGATTATATCGGGAAATATTTAATATACTCTTAAAAAAAAAAAACCGTCTCTCGATTTTTATTTTCTATTCCGTGTTGATTGTTTAATGTACGAGATATATACACTAACAACATTTATAAACAAATAGGTAGCGTTTGGAACTCTAAAGCGTTGTCATATCTCAAATAAGTGTAAATAAAATGTATTTATAATATAATTAATATATAACTATATATATATTATATATTATTATTATATATTATATATATAGTTTATATCATATATATATATATATATATTATATATATATATATATATATGTATGGATACTATTATAATTTTGTACATTTCCACTTAAAATTATATCACAACTAAATATTTTTTTTATTGGGTTAATATTAGTCCATCTAAAATTTGCTCACGGTTAAATTGAATTATAATGGCATTTCACATACAACTCAATCCGTCAACATATTTCATAAATATATATAATATATATTGCTCTCAAAACGCAAATAATTGAGGTATATTATATAATATTCTCTCATATATCGGCTAAATTATATATATAATTAATATATATTATTATATATTTAATTATTTATATATATATTATATATATATATATATATATTATATATATATTATATTATGTAAATTATTATGTATGTATGTATGGTATGTATGTATGTATGTATTTGTATATGTATGTATGATGTATGTATGATTATATATGTATTATTAATGTTATTAGTCTTAGATATATGTATGATATTGTGTGTGATAATAATTTATATATATATAATATTAATTTAATATAATATATAATATATATATATTTTAATATATATATAATAATATATATTAATAATATTATATATATATATATATAATATATATATATTTAATATAATATTAATTATTAAATTATATATGTATAATATAATATATAATTTAGTATAGGGTCTCACGAGTTTTCTTAATGCACATTTCGTATAAAAATAATTAATATATATATATATATATATATATAGTTATTGTATCAACGTATCGGAATGATTAAGTTTATACTAAATAGCTGTTTTTATAGAAAACGCAAATATTAAAGGTTTTCAATTATTTAATTTCTAAATCATAATGGAGTGATGGAAGATTTATTTTTCCTCATCATTTGTGGGAGCACAGTGGCGTGCTTTAATTATCGATATATTCCCTAGCGTCTCACTAAACTACAATTGCGAAATGACTCGAATGGTAAGATTATAGTGATATATATATTATTTTATGATTTTTCTTCTCTGATAATTATAACATTTGCAAAACACTGGAGGTGGGGGACATTTACCATCCGACAATTTATGTTGAGATACGTGTTGATTTTATATTCACACAATACCAACAGTTTGTTTCCATATTACCAACAGCTGACAAATGTTTGTCATAGCAAGTCCTTCGTTATTATACCAACTCGAATCGGTGACTTAATCCTCTCCTTTAATAATTCAATGACCAACTACATTATATAATTGTGAAAGGGTTACGCACTTTCGAGCTATATCTGTGTATCTCTCGCGAGTTGACGTACACTCTTCGGGAGACTGAGTGGCTATTATACTGTCATGCGGAGTTGAAAGGAGAATTATGGAGCGAAAGTGAAAATAATCTTTATGAATGGTTCTTATATTTTTATCTATGTTAGTATGAATAGATCAAGTAATATATGATTGAAACCAATTATTTAGAGAAAATTTAGCCGTATCTTGATCTTCTGTGTCTCTATTTCACCCTAAATTGTTCTTTATCTATTACGTTAAATGGTTTTCTCTCTTATAATTATTTGCTCCGTGTATATCTGAAGTTATTTTTGTTGTAAATGATATACTGATCTCTCATGTTCTCTTACTTTTATATAAGACTCAAGTATTTATAGTGTTCTGTGATTATTATATATAGGAATATAGATAGTAATGGGTTGTTCAATATCCTATACTTGTAGTTTGACTTGCTGAAGAGTATCTCTGTAGAAATTTCTGTGAGTAGAGGAGCGGTGCGGCTATTCTCGCTTTTTGATGAGGTCTCTTTGATGTGTGCTTCTAGCCGTGAATACTTATATAGTAAGAAAGTGACGGTCATTTGGTGTTCGGGATAATACACACGGTATATAAACAGTTAAAGAGAGACAGATTGGGATATGGAGACATTTGGTAAAGCATGCTGGAGCTAATGTGGTGTCTGTTGGATCTGGTTTGGGGGGTCTCTGAGGGAGTGTTTAAGGGCTCGAAGGAATTATTTTGAGTTGAAGGATGATTGAATTTTTGGTAAATGTTGTTTTGTGATATAATTGCCTGATTGATTTTTGTACTCGGTAAAGGAGAAAAGTTTTTGTGTTGTATGATGTATGGTACTTTGGTGGGAGTATTCGGTGATTTGGTAAATTATTAATTTGTTTGGTCTCTATTTTGTGAATATGGCGTCTATTCATTATTACATGAAGATAATGTGTGAGAAAATTATATAGTTATGCGGTTAGAAAATATACGTGAGATTTTCCAAAGCGATAAAACTCCATCACAGTATATCATTGTCTAGATGGATTATGAGGGGATGACTATAATCTCAAGGTAGTATATTATTAAGTGCTATTCTAATAGAGAGATACCAACAATTCGTTATAATATTATTTTCGAATTCATAATATTAATCTCCTTCATACAACACTGAATAGCCTTCACATTTACAAAACAGAAACAACCCAACCTAAAATTCAATCTCCGAGACTATCCACTACCATAAGACGAGAAACAAATACTAATACTCCACTTCACAGATCTGACCCACGCAATTTATCGTAACCTTAGCACGAAAAGGCTGGCGAAGCTACCCTGTAATATATTAAAGCATGTTTCTAATATAAGCGTAAGCACTAAATGTGCGAAATTAATATACACACAAGTGATAAAGCGTTCCCCCTGTAAATAGATAGAGTTAATATACTTCACGTGATTTTACTTAACAACTCAAATTTTAGTCTCTCCACTGTGATTAAAAATAACGGTGAATATATGATTCGCACAAAACGTAATGTGTTATATACTTCGTGCTCCTTCGATAGTGTGAGTTTAACATACTATGAAAATATTATAAGGTCGCGCATGGTAATATAATTAATATCTGCTCTTATATTTAAAAATTGTTATATCAATAAAAATAAAAAATATCTTAATATATACCTTATATAATATAATATTATATTTTTACAGTGTGAATGAGTTAAAAATATGTATCATCACTAATAAATATATATAGTAAATTTATCTACTTAAATATAGAGATCTGTAATATATTGGTGCTATATCCTATGTAGTACCTATATATTAAGACTATCTCCAGATATAATAAATGTATAATCAAAAACAATAGATGGGGTACGGTATATATATGTATTATTATTTATATATTATATATTATATATATATTATATTTATATTTATATATATATATATATATATATATATATATATATATATATATATATATATATATATATATATATTATATATATATATATATATATATATATATATATATATATATATATATATATATTATATATATATATATATATATATAATAATATACTATAGATTATATATATATATATAATATATATATATATATATATATATATATATATATATATATAAAATTTCTATCTTTTATTATATCTATATATATATAGTGATACTATATATATAATATATATTATATATTATATATATATATATATGTATAATATATAAATTATATATATATATATATTATATATATATATATATAAGTAGTATCAGGACAGTCTCAGAGACCACTTTTGGAATGAGGGCGTAGCGTGTTCTTATCAGCGTAGCTGATAAGAACACATGTTTTAGTAAGAAGTTAATTGATTTATCATGTTATTTCGTAATTATTTTTTATTACGAGCGCTTGCGCGTGCGCATACACATACACATTATTATTATTATTATTATTATTATTATTATTATTATTATTACGTCGAAAAAAATTGAATCCTTCGTAGAAGGATTCAATTTTTGAGCCGACTTCAGCTCAACCCTTAGGTCCTTCTGCGGTTCCACTGACGACGCCGCATCGCACCGCACCGCACCGCACCGCACCGCACCGCACCGATTCCGTCTCATCCTCTGAAGTTTTTTCTTAATGTTATTATTATTATTATTATTATTATTATTATTATTATTATTATTATTATTATTATTATTATTATTATTATTATTATTATTATTATTATTATTATTATTATTATTATTATTATTATTATTATTATTTATTATTATTATTATATTATATTATTATTATTATTATTATTATTATTATTATTATTATTATTATTATTATTATTATTATTATTATTATTATTATTATTATTATTATTATTATTATTATTATTATTATTATTATTATTATTATTATTATTATTATTATGAAATGATTTTTAGGCTCCGGCTTCAGCTCAGGCTATGTCTCCGATATATATTTACATTGGTTAGAGTTATCGTATCTGGTTAAAATTTGGAGGGGGGTAGATGGGAGTCGGTTACCCTAAATCGTAGACGTGATAACGTCCCCGGGGGTCCCTGGAAGGGGGACCTCACCCCCATTAAAAAATCGAAGTGTTCGTATAAGGCTGAAATTTGGTGTTAAGATTCAGAATTGAATTTCTAGAAATACTTGATATGGGAATCTGTGTAGGAGTTTAGGCTCCGGCACCTAGGTGCCGGATGCCACTGCCGGTGCCGAGTTAAAGAAACAGTCGTATAACAAACAATGTATTGATGTAATGAATTCTTTTCATAATGGGTTACTAACGTAGACCGTAAAGATCTCACGAATGAGAGGGTTATAATGTCCCGTAAATCAATCTCCCAAATATAGGGTGTCATAGGACCCCCCCTTGAGGGGAGGTCCGACACATATGAATGCGGCTCATCCCCTGGCGTTTTCTCTCGGGGAAGGTGGTGTGTTGCTTTTAGATATCTCCTTTGGATTAATGAAACTGTTTATTCGTAAAAGTTAGGAACGTTATGTTAAATATTACTATTGCAGTGTGAAAATTGAACACTGATTGGTAGAGAAATGATGAGTTTTGTAAGATATTACTGTGTTACCTTACAGATGATGCTGTATAGAAATAAATACGTGAGCCTTAGTGTTAAGTTTTTGTTTGAGTAATGTCAGGTTTGAAACCGAGGAAATTTTGCTACATGATCTATGTTTTTAATATCATTCTAGTTCCAAAATGACTCGTTTATATCTCGTAGAACGAGTATACATCTTTGATGTGAAGGTGATAGTGTCCAATTCATAGTTTCATAGATGTTGGCTAATACTTTGGCATTAATTGTCACTTGTTCACACCCGAGGAATTTGTTTAAACGACTAATACGTCTTTACCTGATCGCTGTCCAAATGATACTCGAAATATGACCTGAATTCAATCAGGCCGATAGTTATCATGAGGGCGACGTGGCC
>JABUQX010035586.1:65000-101178 GCA_015478945.1 Trachelipus rathkii | reverse complement strand
CCAAAGAGAGATCGACATGTCTTGACGGTATTGATTTTAATAAAAACATATTGCATTCCTCCTGTCCCGTGCCTTCCCGTTACATAGTTGGTCGTGCCTGCTTATCCACTGCCCTAAAAATTTAGAAATGATTCGAAGAAACGGCCTGGTTGGATGAGACGGACACGGACTTATGGGCTTGTCCGTTCGCGCCATAGTGCAAGTCTCTATGCATGTTCTTAATTGAATAGTGTTATTCCCAAAATCAGTATGATTTATCGACATATAATGAATTAGAAGAAGCCTGCCTCGTTCTGTCACTTCTCGTACCGTTGTGTACCACTTCCAAAGGAAAATTATATATATTAAATTATACGGTATTTATATAATAGTTGTAGTAGTAGTATATATATTATTATATATATTATTATATAATATATACAATATATTAAATCTAGTATATATATTTTTATATATATATACTATATAATACTTATAGTATATATCTGAGTGTGTGTGTGTTAGTTGTAAGGAAGATTAAATAATTACTTACTTTTTTAATATATATTAAAAAATTCTAATGTAAAGATAATGAATAGTTTCACTAATTGTCCACTTTTAATGAATTTTAACCACAATACCTCCTTATTTAACATACATATCACTGTAATGAAATACACTCCAAACAAATATACTCACTAAACATTATTATGATATTATACAGATATATATTCTTTCTCATGCTTATTGAAAATGCAGATTATTCGTCATCATAAAGCTTTCATAATATATATGATATATAGTATATATATAATATATATATATATAGTAGTAGTATAGTATAGTAGTATAAATTTTGTTTATAGTTATATATATATATGTATATTATATATATATATTATATTAATGTTAATACTATATAGATATATATAAAGTATATGAATTATCAGATTTATAATATATATAATGTATAATATATAGTGATATATATTGTAGAGCATAATAATATTTGAGTTGTTTACTAGTAGTATATTATAAATATATAATATATAATATATACTATATAGACTATATAGACTATATAATATCATAATATAGATATATGATAATTTAGTAATAAATTTATATATATATAGAGTATAATATATATACTATATATTATTATATAGTATATATGATATATATATATATATATTATATAGTATATAGTATATATATATATTATATATATATGTATATATAATATATGTGAGTATAATAGTATAAAAAAAAAAGTATATAGTATATATAGTATATGATTAGGTATAGGTAGTTAGTAACGTGAGATATAGATAGGGTATATACTAGTCAGATAGTTTGGTATTATTCATATAGGTGATTATATATGATATAGTATATATATATTATATAGGAGTAGTTATGTAGGATATATAGGTTTGTTGAAGTGGTGACATGTAGATCTTGTTAGTACCTCGAATTTGATTTGTTTCAAAACTTCAATAGTTTGTTAGGTGTCTGGTCACTAACAGGTAAATAGGCTAAGTAGATTCTTAGATCTTATTTTTGATGATGATCATTTATTTTAACACAGTGTTTTATTCTTTGATTAGACAGAGAACAATTCAGATAGTGAATCTCTAATACAATATACTTCGGGCAAATGTTTGATATATATGATAGAGATAAGTTAGGCTTATGAATGGTAATAGTGTCGTAGTATGTTATATAGAAGGGTATAACATAGATATATATATGCTAGCTGATTGTTGTATTACGTAAATTAGATGTGTATATAAAGTAGTATAAGTATATATATGTATTTACGATTATGATAGAGGATGTATAGTATTATTTACTTATATGTATAATAGTAAGGAAAATTAGTATTATAGTATATTAGTACTTAGTATTTATATAGATCAACAATCATTCAATCATTGGGCATGCATGCATGCATGTCGTCTCGTCGTAATCAGTCATCATACAGTTTCATGCTACACCGCCACCTGCTCATCCCAAAGCCTGGGGGAATTATGAGAGTACATGCACTGAAATTCAAAAGTAGTAGAAAGAATATGACTCAAGTCGAAAGAAAGCCCGCCCCAACACCGCCCTTTATACCTTTTAGTGAGAACTGCAACCTATCTGAGCTTTTCACTGCTACCGGAAGCTCCGCGCGACGGGACCCTTGCGAACTCCGGGATGTCGTCATGTAGGTGGTTCATACTCTTTGACAACCAGTTGGGAAAAACCAACCATAGATCCACCTCACAAAAACCCAATACATCTCACCTATGTTATGCACTTTCTTCTCGCCCTTCTGTCAACTCACTTCCTTCCCAGGCATTCTCTTTACAATCCAATCCACCCTTTTTTCTTTCGGTCTCCCAGCAGCGTCGATTCCAAAACACTTCACCAACTAAAACTCTCTTAACCAACGATACGATCATCCTTCCGAACATTGACCAAATCGATCTCAATTGTACTTTATTATTCTCGTATTTGCCCTCTCTTCACACCACACTTGGACGACTCCCAAATCGTTCATTCCTCGTTTTATAAAAAATAAAATAGAAATAATTTTATCTCACACATAACACACCTTAAGCATTAGTTGTCCAATATGAACAAGCGATTTAGTACTTTAGATCTACAATCTCTTATGATTGCCGGACCGATGAGTTTCACTGCTATACATCTATCTCATGGTAGCAATATTATTCCCTGATGTAAAGGTCTGGCGTTATCTGCGATATAGTTTTCGGCCAGTAATTTATCGCGGTAGAGCGATATCGGGGTTTTCTGTTATCGATCAATAATTCGTTATCAATTTATGTCGTATACAGTACGGATACGACTTTGTGTTGTTTCGAAAGTAGCGATAAAATCCCGATATTTTTTATTTTTTGCTTTTCAGTTTTTGAACATGGCATCCAAACGTCCCACAAACAATCGTATCATGCGCATGTACGTTCGTTCAGCTTCCAGCGTCTCTCACTGCTTTGGGTAGTGGAACGTGTTAGTTGCTCTTCGGCTGGTCACGTTTTACCGTTTTATTTCAGCTTTTTTGGCAAACACTTAACTTTATTGTATAATTTTCTAGATTAACCCTACTTCTTATTCTAACCTTATTCTGTTAGAATCTTAACCAGGTAAATATTTTTCGTAATATAGATTAGGTAGTGCAACGCACGCCTGGCAGAATATGCTTTACTATTTTAGGTAGCCTGAATTTGAAGTCAGTGATTGACAATTCGCAAACAAAATTGTGCGACATCAAGCCCGAAGAGACCTCAAAGACGAAGTCTATTGAGCGCTGAAGGCTAACTGAGGATGAACTCAGTCACCCTGGCATTCCTTGACAAGTGCGGTGATGATGTGCAGGAAGACAGCACTGCGGCAGAGTTAGCATTTTCTCAGGGCCAGAATGAAGGCAAACATGGAGAGCCAACTTCAACAGAATTCCTTCTTTACTGGTTTAAGCTAAATGTTTCCTTTAAAAAACCAGGTAAGTTTAAATAAATATTTCTCTTTCAGAGTATCAGGTACATGCGCGCCAGCGCCTTGGCACTTGGAAGTCAGATCCAAGGGGAGAGGCAGTGCTGTGACCGTACCGGGTCTGGCCGCCTGGATGTCGACCCTTTCGGACATCTGTGACCAATGAAAGGAAGCTGGCTCGAGCTTGAATGAGCCCAGCGTCAACTCTCCGGTTTCTTGCGAGCCTCCTGTCAACACCTTCCTTCTGCCGTCCATAACAGGAGGTTTCGCCGTCAGCATAACCCTTTTGAGGGATGATGGAGTGCCTCTCCACCACTAGACCTAAGTTTCGCCCTGATGTGGTATAAGGACTTCTTGATGAAAAATGGCACGAAGAGGGTAGAGGTCAACGCCCTGAGTAGTTAACTAAGTATGATAATAGAAAGTGACACCGCCTCGCCCTGAAAGGTTCAAGGCCAGGCGTACCCTGAGGATATTTTTAGGTATGTGGGACGTATTCACGTAGCGTACGGAGCGGTACAATACGTGTCAAGAGCAAAGCACGTATGTAGTCTGTACGTAGAGGTTCGAAGACCTTGACGCGTCATTACTCGTGCTCAGTCTGTGCATTGAGCGTTTTGTGTCTGCCTGTCCTTTACGCCTCGGCCCGGCTCACCCCTCGACCCCATTTGCCACCTGCACTGGCACCGCTTGCCGTGACTTGTGTTCGCCTTCACCCTCGCCCGCCTCACCCCTGCCCCGAGCCACTCACCACTGCTTGGCTTAATTCTCCACCCGTCACTCAGTATCCTACACAACACTTCGGTTGATCTTGGCCTGCTTCGCTACTTTTCCCACACTACTCAGTCCTTTTCCCCACTTGCCGCCCCGGGCCTCGCCTCGTGCTGTTGCCTTTGGTTTTTCGGGTTGTGATGTCTTTTCCATCCCCACTCCCCCTTTCTTGCTTTTTTCCCCCCCTGCGAGTGTCAATCTTGGGAACAGACGCGATCAAAAAGGGAACAGCCGCCTCCACCACGAACTCCCGCCGCTGGGTCGGGTTGGTTACGTGTTTACTGTTCATCGTTATATCTGGCCTCGAGGCACCCTCATTTTGGGATCCATGTCGCTTGAAAGTAATTATAATGCGGCTCTTGGTCGCTGTGCTGTATAATAACTGGTGTATGATTTTGCGAACGGTATGTGTGAGCGATTTTACATTTGTTTCGGCGTGTTGTGCTTTAATTCTTGAAGTACTATGTATTTATACATAGTAGTATATATATATATATAGGTTTTATTTTATTGATTATTATTCATACATAAACTGGTTTATTTCCCGGCTTCAGCGTAGGTAGGGTGAGTAGAGCGTGCAGTAATACATATTTCCCTTCATCTCTCGCCCTCACTGTACATCTCCTCCATCTCCATTCTATCTCTCGCCAAACCACCCTACCTTCCTCCACCTCATGCCGAGATCCCCAGCCCTCTCTCTTCCAGCATTTCCTTAATTCCATCCATTCCACTCTCTCTTCTTGCTCCCCCTTTCCTCTCCTTCCGTATCCTCCGCTCCCAAATTCTCCTAACACACCATCGCTCACTCCTATTCTCCTCCCAGATCGTCCAACCATCTGTAAGCACTCCCTTACTCTGCCGCCTCTTCTCGACCAACCATGTCTTTCCAGATTCACAATCTCTCTCTTGATTACCTTGCCGGCGTGAGATCAGAGCCTGTATCCATGATGCTTTGCCTATCCTCTCGTCTTTTTAGCTAACCCACATATCCGCTCTCATCAGACCCTTTCATCTCAACACACTTCCCATTTCTATCTTGGAACCTACATTCAACCCCCTCAGTTTCACACCCATTATTATGATATCGCTCGATTCTCCACCTTGGCGATAGTCAGGTGCATATGCATAACCGGACGTTAGCTGGATAAACAGCGTACAATTTTTTCAGACATAATACTTATCCTTCAATAGTTTATGTGATATAATGCCCAACGTCCCTTTCCATAATTTCCCGTCAACCCTTCTAAATGCCCTCATTTCCTTCATCCGTACGCTGTGATCTAGTCTCTTCCTTCAATGCCCTCCTTTCCTTATCCGAACCATCCCTAAATTATTCTTGAAAACCTTTTATCTCATCTTCATAATACTACAACACCTCCTACTCTAATCTCTAACCCACCCCTATCTCATGTCTGATGACTCCTCGCATCCGAAACACTAACACTTACCCTTACCTATGAACGCTGTCTTATAGTAAAAACCCCCCTGTTCTGGATTTGATCCCTAAGACCCTTTCTGTCCAGCGTGACACTCTCTAGGATCGACACTTTCCTTCACCTAAAGTACTAAGCAAGCGCCTGTCTGAATCCTTCGCCATACCAAGGTAGTTATCATTCCAGCATAATAGTAACATGTGTTCACTATCTGTAGTTCCATCGTATCACCCCTCTCTAGTCAATTCCACCCTCTCGCCCTTCTCCCTCATCCATTCCTCTAAGGCAGAGAGAAGTCTCACAAAGGTGAAAGATTCGATGACGGAGATTGAAAAGTCAACGGGTGACTGATATTAACATCCCTTCTCAATCCTTCTCTCCATGTCAAACTCTCACAACTCTGCCCCGGTCCTAAAACTCTCACAACAGCATTCTGCTAGTTCCGTATATAAGGCTCTAATAACTTATCTCTAATTTACCCCCTACTCCATGTTTCCTTGCTCCAGCAACTGCAATCTTCCGATAAATTCGCCGTCTGAGCCTTCGTTGCAGACTACGTCTAGAGTCATATCGCTTTTCTCCAGGATCTAGAAAAACACGCCATACACTTTCCCTTGTCCTTTCTAACCCTTTCTCACAAGGCAATCTCTCTTCTATTTGTGGTGAATACGCCGTGAGTCACGACGACTCGGTGCCCTTCCTGATCGCCTAAGATGTTCTCGTTGCTGTGTCTTCCCGTCGAGTGGGTCTCTCTTCCGATTAAAATGCTCTGTCACGCGGCTGCTTAATTGAGGTGAGTTTCGTTCTCATACAGCATTTTCCGCATATCGTACGATAAATGAGAACGTACCAGATGATAGACAAATACCTTATAATTACCGGTCGACTACTTCCACATCCTATCAGTGGCTGTAGGTTTGCTTTGCCGTGCTTTATAAAGGGGAAGGCGCACAAACAACGCATTCCTCCCCAGTCCTGTGGAACCGTCTTCCTTTCCCTCCAACATGAATAGGTTATAATAAACCTGTAACGGCAGCCTTCCTGTCCACCGCCCCTCTGGCCTCCCATTCTTGGTAACTATTTGCATGCGACTCAACCATCTAGTACCTGTGGTACTGTTCCTTTTTTTTCCTTTAGTTTAATATCATATATATAATTTTGTTCAGGTTGTGGGAATTTTTTATTTTTCCATATTCCTTAACTACGATATCATCTTGAACGATTTTTGTACATGTGAAACTATTCTCGTGCTCTCCTCTCGGGCCAGCGCGCTTTCATTCAATAATCCTCTAAACTAGTTCCCCCTCTTATTTCCTCACCCTCATCCTCCCTCTTGTCATTCCATAGCCCCTCATCCTTAACATGCGTGCTGTTCTCTCTAACCCTCCTTTTCTTTTCTTTGTTTTTGATTTACCTTACTTTCCACCATGAAATTCTTGTCCCTGGTTTCAAAATTTTCTAGTCACGTTTCCTTACAATCCATTCATTGTTTGCATTTCTTTCGGGCTCTCCAACGCCACTCCGTTTGCTTTCATCTAACCCTCTAATTCTCTCCCAGCTTTCCCTTCTCTTCCCAACTCATGTTCACATAGACGTCTGCTCTTTTTTTTTTCTTTTTTCTACCACGCTACCTTTCACCTCCTCACTCACCATTCACTTCCTTTCCTTTCTACTTGCTAACAAAAAGATTAGTCCATTTAGCTTTTTGCTTTGGAAGATCAAATTCTGTCTTCTTAAATCTCTTGACATCTCTTAACTTTCTCAAAAGTAAAAGCACTGAAAGATGTCCTATCCACCTATTCCTCAATACCCCTCCTAAACTCGTTTCTTACACAATGTCGTCATCGTAGACTTTCTCCATACTTTACCGACTGTCTATTTTCCCCTCCTTTTTATTTGTCTCCTTTCTCTGCTCTCTAGACCGTTACCTTCTCTCGCCCATACCTTTAACCTAGCAACCACCAAATAGTGATGTCAGATAAACCACTACCCACCTGCCTCGCTAGTCATGAATTACATGTTACTCGAAGTAATGTTCTGCCTCTATCCTATCTATTTATAGAGACACACATAATCCAGTAGACGCCTCCCCCCCGTTATCCTCACCTTCGCATGTATTCCTTATGATTGTTCACTTTTTTCTTGATAGCCGTAAGTAGTTTTCCCAACGTAATGCATTCTTGGCTATCAAGCAACGATAGTGATCTTTTACAACTGTATACAGACTTGTCTCTCACAATGTAACATTCCTTCCCTACCCCAAAATGGACTATAATTCTACGCCATCTCCTCTCTTCCCACTCCTGCATTCAAATCTCTAATAAAACAAATTTTATATTAAGCAAACTCCGAATCTTTTCCCCAACAGTTTCATTCACTCACGGTCCAAAAAATCTCTCTCCCTCCTCGCGATCGTCCATTTACGGTGCATTCGCGCATATAAAAACCCACATTTCCCAAATTTTCACTTTTAACCCATCATGTCATTCTTGAAGTTTCTACCTATTTGCAAACATTTTACCTTATCCACACTCTTTCTTTCATAACTATTCCTACCCTTCCCTCGGCCTCGACTCTCGTCGTTCGATAGGCCCGAAATCATACCTTAAATGTTTCCAAGTAGAACCATCTCCTTCTAGTCCTTTTCAGCTTTGTTTTGGTCAAACCTTAGTTGCCATGTCCGAAGCCTTTTTATTCCTTTGCGAAAGTTAACCCCACTCTTGCCCTTTTTCAGTATCTCATTTTCCGCTCCTCACATTCATCATACACATTACCCACTCTAATCTAATGATCTTTTGTGCCCATTCCTATCTCTTTACTCTCGCCTAACTCTCCTTAGTTTTCTGACGCCTCTTATTCACCACGTCTTAGCTTCCTTCTATTCTCACACTTTGAATAAGCTGCATCGCTTACCGGATTCCCTGCCTAATTAACCTGAGGCATTTCAATCTTTACGTCTATATACTAAAGAAGCGCAATTCAATAATATAATAATATATATAAATATATATTATCTATATATATATATAAATAATATATAATATATATATATAATAGTATATATTATATATATAATAGTCTAGTATATTAATATATATATATCTAATATATTATATATATATAGTATATATATATATATATATAATTATATATTATAGATATATATATATATATATATATTATATATAGTATAGTAGGTATATATGTTAGTAACATTTGCAACATTGTCTTTTAGGTTGTTTTTATCTCTTTTTCTATATAATTATATATATATCTTATGGAATATATTTACACGAAATTAATAATTTACTATATCATATCTATATTATTATATATATATATAGTATCTAATATAATATGTATATATAAGTATATTAAGTAATATAGTATATATATACATATTATTTAAGGACAGTAAATTATCGTAACACTAATAAATTGGTAGAAACAGTAGTAGATATAAATAAGTTATATATTAGTACTAATATATATATATAAGCTTATATATTGTTGTTATATTGAGTAGTATATTAATTGATTATTATTTATAATATATATATATTAATATAATATAAAAAATATGATTATATATATATATATATATATTAAAATATGTATATTATTATAATGAATTGATATATTATAATAATATATCATTAATTATAATATATTAATTATATATATAATTAATATATATATATAGATTATTAATATATATATATAATAATATAGTATATTTATTAATAATATTTAAAATTAATATATATATAATATAAAATATATATTATATATATAATTATATTATATATCTATATAGTATAGCTAGTATCTATAACCTAATATACGTGATAATATTATATTCAAACACATTGTTGTATTTAATATGTTAATTTGAATCGAGGTTAGGCCTGTTAGCTGAGGGCTGTTTCGGGCTAAGATATATCCGGGAAGTGCCTCTTCCCATTTTCAAGGCTTATCAGTATTATATATGATGAAGGCAATTTCTCAAGTCACCACACCGATAAAATTGCGGATGTCATACTATAACGTACAGTGAGTAGAATTAAGAATAAGAAGTTAAAGTGTATATATATATAAAAGTGAGAGAATACCTAGAGGAGAGTAAGTAAGGAGAGTTAGGAGTACATGATGAGATTATGATACAATATTAATGGCAGTAAGAGAGTCTATGAGTAATGAGAAACTTAAGATTAGGAGCTTGGGTCGTTGTACGTTACAGTAGTTGAGAGATGAGATGTAGAAATGATGTGATATGAATTGTGGAAGAGGTTATGGGGTACAAGTTCGAAGTATAAGATGTCGGTTGGAGTATGCTGTCATAGAAGTTATAGCACACAGAGAAACCTAGCACAAACACTAGAGAGAAGAGACGTTGGTGGTCCGCAGAAATTTTGTGGACTATAAGGTGTATTATTCGCAGGGAAGAATTCGGAGATGAGTGAGGGCGAGGGCTATGAGGTAGTTAGGAGGGAGATAGCTCTTTTATCGCATAGAGAAAGGAAGGTGTAGTGGAATATTACAATGGTATAAGCTCGTGCAATAGGTAAAGTGGATGAGAAGTAATTAGTTGTGAAAGTGGATAAGTAGGAGTATCTAATTGGTGAAGATATTAAATGGTGGCGTTCTTTATATGTTGTTATGGCTCAGGTATCACATACGGCGATCGGCGAAAGTAGAAAACTGTGGTAAGGATGAGTGTAGTGTAAACTGTGAGATGCCAATAGAGATGAAGCGAAAGATGGCAATCACTACAAAGAGTCATGGTTTCGCACGACAAGGTCACTCTGTTTAATAATGAAGTAAAATTTATTATCTGTACTCGGATTGATGCTATTAAAGTGTTAAGTGAGATGTTTGTAAAGATTATTGCAGTGAATTCGAGGGAATTGCATGAAGGCGAGTTGATTTGGTGTTGAGAATTTTTTATAAGGTCATGTTGTGGTATGAGGTAAATGCGAAATTTTTGTTGTTAATTGGTGCAAGACATAGTCTCGAGTATAAGAGTATGTATGTGATAGAGATACGTAAAGTAAATGATTAGTAGGGAATATGAACACTAAATGGTCTGCAATGAGGAAAAAAGGTTAGATATATATCATAATAGTAATAAACACGTAAGAAGCTGTATGATAACGGCAGGGAGAAGGTGCGTTACTGTTATAACTGACGGTAGATATAATATATGATAAGGATAAGATGGTCACGTCACATGATTGCCTCACACATGGTAAATTAGCACAGAACCTCAGTAGGTGCATAGCAGAATATATAGTGGTAGTTTATTAGGAGATAACTATTGGTTGCCTTAGGTTAGGGTGCGAGGAAAGGTAGACGGTTAGACTAAAGAGGAAAAATTAGGAGGAAAATAGAAGTCGTAATAAAGATGGAAAAGTTTAGAAGCTTGAGAGAGTTGTGTTAAAGACTGAGTGTTGAGGTGGGGTATGGAGTTAATTGTTGTCGTGAGGGAGCGTGAAGAGGGACGATAAAATTATGGCTTTGGCAGGAAGAGAATGGGAAGATGTTTAATAGGAAGAGCATATTTCGTGCAAGAAGGCAAGTAATAAGGTAATGCGGTGGTAAAAATGGCTGGAGAAGTCCAGAAGGCAGAGTGAAGTGATATTGGGCTGTATGTGAGGAAACGAGACAAGAGGTATGTGAAAAGTAAAAAGATGGTCTATTGTGAAATGGTTGGGGTACATAGAGGAGAGAGGAAATGAACGTTCTTGGTAGAATATAGAGGATTGGTACTATATGTAGACAGCAAAGAGGGCGGATGAAGCAGGAGATTCGAAGAGAATAGTCAACCAGTGTCAATAGAATGGATGTTAATTGAGAATATGATAGTACATGAAAATTTTTTTGAAACCTCAGAGGAGGCAAAATATTCACTGTAAGAAAAGTAAATGTAGAAAAAAAGAAGATAGAAAGGAGGTGAGTTTAGGAAGATGATGGTTATAGGAGGCCATTGAAGATGTGACAACCCAGCTTCTAGAGGTGAAAGATAAAGAATTGTGCGGAGAGTACACTGTGAAGTTGTGTATTGTATGTGATTATCGAAAACTGTAGCGATGAATGTGAAGTTCAGAGGAGTTTTTATCTAAGAGCATGAAATGGGGGGTCGCAAAGAGGGACATGAATGAGATATTTGTTCGTACATATCAACATGTGCAATGATTAGAATTTTAATTTATGGGTTGAGACTAAAGTGATATAGAAGATAAGGAAAGTCCTACAGGTTACCATGATGGATTTTTGCAGAGACTGTGAAGTATATGGAAAATAGTATCAAAGATGGGGAGAGCAGAGGGGTGTAGGGATGGCTTGTAAAGGTTGAACTATAATTTATTGTTTTGGAGAAGGAGAAAGAGGTTCCAAGAGGACTGGGAAGAATGGTAATGTAAATGGTTCGCGCGTCGTGTCCTAACATGACGCCGATATAGATAGGGATAGGATAAGAATGATGGTTAATTATATGATGGTAGTGTAATTTGATCCATTTTGAGTGTTAAGTCGTGGAAACGTGTAGTGGGAAAAATCATAATTGAGAAAGGGTGCAGAAGATTTTACTGAGACAAGATGTAAGATAATTGGCGGTAAGGAACTAAAGGTAGATTTTTCTGAATTGGAAGGCGGTGTTGGATTGAGAGATCAAAGCTATTCACTCACGATGAAAGGATGACTGTGGGTGGTTTTTGGGATTGGCGAGGTTTTGGCCCATTCTGAAGACAATGGCCTGAGGGCCGGGGGTTGGGGGGTTGCGGTGGTAGGGACTTCGTGTAGGTTATTAAGGGAGACTTTTTTCAGGAGCAGAATGTGTGTATGAGGAGTTATTAGGAGTGGGAGACGTGACGCCATGCTTATGGCAGTGGAGATGAGTTTGGTTTAGGAGAAACACGAGATGGTTAATGTCACCCGTGACTTTTTCTCAACTTATATTCTTATGTAGAGTGTTTGCATGAGGAAATGATAATGATAGAAGGGCGAAGGGATTTGTACCAAATTTGTAGAGTTAGGAGAATGCATCAGAATGGGAGAAAGCTATGCCCATCGATTTATTATATCTATTGCGGATTGTATTAATTACCTGTGGTGGCGAGAAGATTACCAGAAAAGGCTTGGTAGTATTGGATTAAAGTAGAGACGTTTTGAAGAGCGGTGTTGGTAGAAGGGTACATGGATACGCAATTAGTGTAAGAGTAATCAGTGTTTGTTCGTATTGTGAGAGGGAGGATGAATCAGAATGAGGGGATATCTGGAGTTGGATGAGAGAGGTGAAGAGTGTAGGTATTAGAAGAAGTAAAGTTATTTCGAGATATTTAGGGTACTGGTTTGTGGTAAGGGAAGGAGGGATTGTGAAGAAGAGAATAGATCATAACAAATAGAAGAAAGTAGGTAGAAGAATGAGAGCATTTGAGTGGTTATGAGGGAGAATTTAATTGGAAAATTAGGGGTGGGATTTTCTCAGCACTAAAAAATCTAGATAAGTATGTTTGAAAATTATGTTTGTTTGTATCTAACCAGCTGGTGACTGATATGGCTGATGCAACCTGGGGGGGTTTGTTAAATGGTTAGGTCCAAAGAGAAAATTGGAGTGGTTTAAGAGATGAAAAGGGTTAGAGACGGTAAGTGGCTGGCTTAAGATAAGAAGTCGAGAGAGACTTTATGAATGCTCACGGCGATAATAAGAGTACAAATAATGTGATATTGGAGATAGATATGGGCATTTGGTGAAGAAAAAGCGGGTAGTAGGGGAATGTATAGATTGGTTGTGAACATCTAGACAGGTATAATGGGCAAGAGGTGTGTTTACGGAGATTTTGGGTAAGCGGATAGCGGTGGAAAGAGAGAGGATGGGATAGACCAAGAAGAGTAGGGTAGATGGAATAATGAGGAAATTGCTTGGACATTGAGAGGGGATTAGAGTAGCGTGTGAGGAAGGTTAGGGTCGTTTTGGAATATAAGAGACTATGTTGAATGGAGGAATGTGTGAGGTCTAGAAGATGAGAAATATAGGTATTTTATGCAACAGTACCACTATTTTCGCTTAAGCGGGAATAATGTGTACTATAGATATAAATATAAATCCATAATGAAAATTTGCTAATAAGACGACAAAATATATTATTAATTTATAGAATTATTATTATTTCCGTAGATTTTTCCATAAGATAAACACTACAAGTAACCCAGTTTTACATAAGCCGGAAATCTATCACGCCAGTTAAGTAATAAGGTGTAACTTTGTAATTTGTGTTTAAAGCGAAATGTACGTGAGCGTTGACTGCACTTGAATCCGGACCACTTTTCCCTCTCGGCCTCCCAAGATCTAGCAAGACTTTTAATGACCGTAACCAGCGCGCGGGTATGTTGTGTGTAGGTATATAGGTACTGTATTTATTCCCTATTTTGATTCGCGTTGGTTATCTGCATGAATGAACATCGGGGAAAAAGCATGAAGAATAAGGGGGTATGTGGTGAGGGAAAAAGACATCCAACCCGAAAAACCAAAGAGCAAGGCGGCAAGAGGGGCGTGGTAGTATGGGGAAAAGGATTCTCGAGAGAGTGTTGGGGAAAGAGCAAGGCAGCCAAAGCATACGATGTGATGGTTGTGGATACAGGTGAGCGGGGGAAGATATAATAGGTACCTGGAGCAGTGGTGAGTGGCCTCGGGGCGGGTGATGTGGGTGGAAGCCGAAGCGTCCTAACACAAGACACGGCATGCGGTTGAAGTCGCCTAGTGGTAATGGGTAGTAGGGGTGTGAGATGGGGGCGGAGGGTTAAAGTAGTAGACAGGCAGGACAAATACCTCATGCAACTAGACGTGAGCACTGAGTTATAGTTACGTCGACAATGAGCGTTCATTCGACCTTTACTACATGACGTACAACGTGTCTTTGAGACACGTAATGTACGCTCAACGTACGTTACTGACATACGTCCACTATCCTAAATATTAACTAGGTACTGCTGTAGCTTAACCCTTATTCAGGGGGGTGATCAACTATTCTTATCAGATATACTTAGTTAGATATCATCAGGTGAGTTATGATCACTCTAACCTTTTGAGTCAATTAGTTGTTTAATTCATATTTACAAATAATCTTATCCACTATAGAGTGCAAATAGGGTGGCATAAATGGACTACTCTACTCTAATGCCTTAAATAGAGTTGCATGGCGAATAACCCTCCTGTACGTATGCTGGCAATAGGAAAGGTGTTGATCATACATAGAGGGCTCGCAGATCCGAGATTGACGTCACTCGGTACTTCAAAGTGTAACCTCATGACTTCATTTTTGGTCACATGATGAGGTTGGGAGGATTCAGGACAGCCAGAGTAAGCACTCGCCTTATCTGCACTACTCACTTCGGTTCTGATCCTAATGCAAAGGGAGCGATCATGGCAGTACCTAATGACTTAGATAAACTTATGAATAAGTAACATATATATTTAATATTTACTTAAATTATCCCTATATTTTAAAAGGAAAACATAATTAGCCTATAATAATATGTATAGAAGAATTCTGTTGAGTATGCTTCTTATCTAGAGTTGGCACTATCTTAGGCACTTGAATAATAGTAGCTGTCGTAACATGATCTTATCCGCACTTCACCACTTGTCAAGGAAATGGACATAGGTGACTGAGGTTCTATATCTACTCGTATTTAGCTTAGTACTCTTCATAGCCTTGTCATGCTATGAGGTATCTCTTCGGTCTATGATTGACCGGCATCTATTATCTTTATTTAATGAGCGATGTACTAATCATCATGATTCAATAGTATTATCCAAATTAGTAAAAGACACTTAATACTATACTGACTCAAGGCTGCTATGCACCTATTATAATATTAAATTATATAAATCTTACGTAGATTAAGATTTATAGAATTAAGGTTAGAATAAAGAGTATTAATTACGAAATTATATCACTAATAAAATGTTAAGTGTATTACAAAAAAGCTACTATCAAGAGTTAAATCGTGAAACGCCTGACTCATTGCAAGGCAAACAAATAAACGACGTTTCCACTTACTCAATAAAGCATCGTTGAGAAGATAACTTGAAGCTAGACGAATCGTATACATTAGTACGCATGAGTTTACGTGAATTGTATCGTTGAGGATACACGTTGCCTCATGCCCTGTTTCAATAAGCTGGTAAGTAAAAAAATATAAAATATGAGATTATTCTGAGATACTTATTACGAAAAAATAGTATCGAGCTTTATATACCTCATATAAATTGATATAACGATATTTTTAGTTCATAGGTAATGAATCAGATAAACCGATATATCTAGTTATACTGAGCGATAAATTTTATGGCGAAAACTTATGGAGTAACACGCCGTCATACCTATATCTTATTATCTAATGGAGGGTTATATATTGTCAACTTGAGATTATGTATATAGCAGTGTAACTATGGTCGGAAATAAGAGTGTAATGAAGTTTAAAGTACAAATCGTTACAATAGTGGACACATTTACTTAATTGGGGTTGTGTTATATGTGTATTGATAGAAGAATGTGATAAATACGCATAGGAATGAACGTATCAATTTATGGGTCGTGTGGTGATGAATGAAAGGAGCAAATGAGAGATAATATAGCTAATAAGTGAAACATATTGAGATGATTTTGGTTCATGATGGAAAGGAGTGAATGATAGCGAGTTGGTTAAAGTACAGATTGTTATAGTTAGGGTGATGTGATTTTGTGAGAATCGACCTAGCTGTAGGATGACTCACGTAAAAAAAGTAGTGAATATGTTAAAATAATATTAGTTATATAGTAATTACCTCGGAGAGAGGATGTAGTGAAGTTATGATCAATAGAGGCGACAGAAGGTGCATAACGAGTAGTGAATGGTGGGTTTTTAGTGTAAGGGAGTATAGAGGTTTATTTTCCATACATCAATGGGCTAAAGTAGATGAACCCTACTATCTGACGTAGAATATACCGGTGAGTGAAGGTCCGTCTGGGTGGTACTTAGAGTTGAGAAGCCTCTCAGGGTTGAGTTTCTCACTAAAATAGGTATAAAGTGGGGGTATAAGGATTGGGACTTTTCTTTCCGACTTGATGTAATATTCTTTACTACTATTTTTGAGTTATCCAGTGATGTATTGCTATATTCATCACGCCCAGTTCTTGGGGAGAAAGGTGGTGATGAAACTGATATGTATGGAATGATATACGACGATAGAGACTGACGAATGATTGATTTGATATATAGATAGATTGAATTGGTGTTATAGATATATTAATAAATATATTATTAATAATTATATATATATTAGATTACTATAATAGTATATTATATATATGATATTAAGTATATATAATATATTAATTAAGTTATTATATATATTATAGTGATATAATTAGGTTAATATCTATATTATATATATAATATATATATATATATTATATATATATATATAATAATATATTAATATATTGTTAATATCTAATATATATATATTATTTATATTAATATATATATATAGTATATAATGTATGTTCATCTATCCTCACAATGTCCCGTACTTATTTTGATATTGATATATTACATTATCTTTGTCATCTTTTGTTATAACAGAATAAACCTCACGTATAAAATAGATTAGTGATTACAATAAAAGTAAGCCTATAGATTTTACTTAGACTTATTAGTTAGTACAGACACTATAGTAAATAATATGGAGTAAGTATTTCGAGAAAAAAATTATAATTAATATTAGTAGTTACATAAGATCTCAGTGCACATTACAACACTAACATAATATATATATATACTATATCTATATATATTAATATATTAATATAATTATATAAATAATTAAGTATATATATTAATATTAATATATATGATTAATTATATTAATTATAAATATATATTATAAATATATAATATTATATATTATAAGTATATTAATAATAATATTTTAGTTTTATAGTATTAGTAATATATATATTAATTATATAGAAATATATTATCATATAATAATTTATATAGTATTAATAGTTATATATATATTCTATATTAATGTATAATAAGTTAATATATATTAATATTATAAATATATATTAAATATATGAATATATATATTATATGATCTATTTAATATATATATATTAATTAATTATTATAATATTAGAATATATATATTGATATTTAATTAGTATATATATTATATATATATTAGTTATTGATTATATATTATTAATATATAGTATAATATATTATAGATAATTATATATACTATATTTATATATATATATATATATTATATAATAGTTTATTAATAAATTGCTTATATATAGTAATTATATATTTAAAGTATATGTATTAAAATATATTAAATTATATGATATAATATTAATAGTTATATAAGTATATATATTATATAATATAATAATGTTATATATAGTATATATAATTATAATGAGTATATAGGTAGATAGATATATTATATTAATATATAATATTAATATATATTATATAATAGGTATATATGAAATATTATATATTATATGATAACTTATTATACTAATGATAATAGTATCATATTATTAATATAATATATGTATATATATATATATTATATATAGTATATATATAGTAGATATATATATATATATAGTAATGAAGTAAAAGACTAAAATTCGAAGGTTATTACCAATAAAGATGAATAAATGAATTATGAATTGTTAATCATATATGATATATAATTATAGATTAATAACTCGTAATTAAATTTATGGATTATAGTGTATTTTTACATGTATGTATTACTTATACTATAATGATTATGATTTATATGAAAGGGCAGATAATGGAACATTAAATAGAATTAGTTGAAAACTTCTATTAATCTTTTTCATATAGTATCAAATTTATTTTTATTATATATTATAGTAAAAGTAAAATTCTTATTGTTTATCGTTTATTAAAAACATACACACACTCCATATATATATATATATATAATATAGTATATATAAAATATATATATACATTATCATTTTATATATGTATAATATTACTAATATTAATATATATTAAAATATATATTATATATACTATACTATATAAGTATACTAAGTAATATATGTATGATTATTATATATATATATATATAATTATAATATTAGTATAGAGTATATATATTATTAATTTTTCTTTGGAAGTGGTAGTGATCGCACTTCATAGCACAAGAGATATGGACAAGATAAATTCGTGCTTCTCCAAGATCTTTTTCGCGAGTTGTTACCTGGAGTAATTTCAATACATATATATTAAGGCAATTAAAAATTTACTAAAGTTTAGTTTGAATCAGATTATATAACTCATCGCATATAATAGAAAATATTTTTTTATTTTACCTACAAAAAATATTGTGAAATGATTAGCATTAATATAGTCTGTAAGACACTCAGGGAGTGAGAGAGCCACTTACTCAAAGTTTGCAAAAATAAATTTGAGCAAAAATTTGAACACCGTTGCATCTTTTAACTCAGTCGTCTCATTCTGGAAGACCTTCATTCTAAAAACCTTAAGAAAATCTTCATAAACTAAAACCAAATTTCTATTCAACTGTGTAATCATTTGTCTTGTTACAATCTTTATATTTGAAAGATTTTAAGACTTATAAACTAGAGAAGTAAATTTTAGCAAAATATGAACCATTTTCATTAGCCAATCTGATACAAACCTCAAATATGCACCACATTCATGAAGCTAAAAAAAACGACCATCTGTCGTTAAAACAAAACAGAACTCTTACCCCTGAGCGAAATAATTTAATATAATTATTGTAAATTCTAAAATTGCAATCTTAAAATATACAAATAAGGCATGAAAATAAAACTAACTGAAAAAACATGATTTATTATGAACAAATTCACTTTCTTTCAAAATACACCGACATTCGCGCTGTACGCTAGAGTCGCGATTGAGTGCGATGAATGTTTTGGTTGTGCAACCTAGACTTGGCACGTCCTGTGCAACACTTTCGGAGGGTTATGCGAAATTTATAAGCACAATTCTTAAAGCATCATGGATTATATTTACTAAAATATTTAAATAACTTCGCGAGAGTCAACTCGATTATTAGAGTCACTATTACTTTTAATATTATTCTACTCGATTTAATGTGTCTCTCCTAGCGATTGTGTTAAGAAAGCACGACTCGCATCCGTAGATAGACTAGAGTTCATTGGTAGTTCGTATCCTGGTCATCTCTAAATGTGACAAATAAATGAAAAGTCAAATCAGGCTAAAGTAGGATTTATTTAAATTATATACTTGTAAGCAACTCAATAAGTTTTATGAAAAAAAAAATTTCTTTTTTCTCTATCTCTATCTCCTATATTAACTATAATAGGGAAATTATATCATATATAAATGAGACATAAAATAAAAGTATTAATGTCATCTCTCTCTCATAATAATACATTCCTTAATAGTCACCGACAATCCTCGGAGATAAATTATGATACGAGAGCACAAATCGATGAGAGCTCCTCTTTATCTACTATAACTTTTTAGATAAAGAACTTTTTCAGAAGAATAAAAAATTTTATTTAAGAAATATATCTCAAATGAGGCGTATACCAAATCACTGTGCGTAATTACTCTAAACATACACGCTAAAAAAATAGGGAAATTGCATACGATATAAGCTGAAAAATATCCAAACACTCGTGCGAGACACTATTAACATAAAAAATACCTATCATAATAAACATGTTATGAGTTTCAAGGTCAATATACTTGGGATGATGCGCACATATCCATAAACTTCGATCTATTTTTAATCACTACAAAAATCCTCTATAATAAAATGTATCATACTTGTGAGATCTTGTAATATACTAAAACACATTAAAAATTTCTCACAACTTACAATCATTAGAACGCTAGTCAGGAGATCGAACCGAAACAACTACACATAACTCAAACCTGATTGAGCTTACACTTTTGCATCTTTGTTTCAGTCCACTGAGATGCCGACTTTTTGAGTATAGATTAAATATATATACATTTACTAAATACATATATGCTTCACACTCTCTCGTCACTACTCTCAAAGCTCGTTTTTCTAAACTCCTACCAATATTATTCCTTCACTCGCGAAACTTAGCTAGATTCCATCAAAAGAAATTTCTGATATATGGCACAATTTGCTGATCTAACAAATATATAGAGTGTGTGCACAACGGAGTACGAAGGTAATTATTTCAAAGGCGTCTCAATACTCTGGGCGATACTAACGACCAACTAACCAAATATCATGTACTCATCTAGTGTATAGTCCGGCAGCGTTTATGTAATAATTACAGTACTAATGATAAGTATACGCAGAACATACGCCATGCAGTTAAAAAAAGAGAAATTGTAATGAACAAAATTGGATAAACACTCTCCAATACTTGGAGTCTGCTAGAATGTTATATTAATAAGTATAATAGTTTCTCATGATAATTTATTAACGCTGATGGAGATTGATGAAACAATACGAGAGATTCCAGTATATATGCGTTTTGGTGAATTTACGTGGCTATCTCATGACAAATGTATAAAGAAGAGTGTGAACATGAGCGCAATAGATAGAAACCAACTCAAGAGGCAATTCTCAATATAAAACGCTAGAGCGAGATATTATTTGAGGGATACATATATGTCTCATACAGATTAATCAAACAGATAATATAGAATATGAGAGAAATGGTACTGCAAATTTACTCAAATAGTAGTACGAGTGAGTCCGAGGATACTCATCGGCCACTCTATCATATGACACTTTCTAATGATTTTTATGAAATATCAGAATGCTATCTATTAACACGAATATACTGACGCAGAAACCATCAAATAAGCAGGACTTATCTTTGCGGATTATATTTCTGAACACTATACCATCAACAAAAATACTCACACGACACACAACATATATACCAAATATTACGATTATATAAATATATTACAAACACTAAAAGGACAACGAATGTTTCTAAAATGGTGCAATAGCAAGATCTGAAATATGTTTTAAAGTATGTAAGGTCTCATGCCACATAGATTTAATGCCAATACAAGAATAATAAAGAAGTTTATTTATTCTAAATAATTATAATTGGATATAGTATAGGAAAAGAATTTCCAGTATATCCTAAAATCAGTATATTAAAATATATTTGAAAATCAGAACATGTGTTCAGTTATAACGATTTATGGACTTAAGAATATAGAGTAAAAGAAATATTATATATCCTTAGGTATTTACCAAAAGTTGAGAAATATGACCACATGCTGAATTTATAAAGTCAAGAATAACATAAAATGATAAATTAATAACCGCATTATATGTACTGAAGATCACCATTTCGACCCGCTGCCTAACTATCATAGTAATAAAAGCTTATAAGAGAAAACTTAATTATCATTTAGTCGTGATTTACTTGATTTGGCTAGTTTTTATAAAAAGTAAATTATATTATTAAGATATAATCATAATTAACCATAATAATGAAGTATTCCATAAAATTACTCGGAAAGTATATATATAAATGGAATTATATCTATGAAGTAGTCAAGTTATTCTAATTAATAACTCACTGTATTTATATATAATACATATACACACAATCCATTATGTTATTATATAATTTGTCAGATTTTATATGTGTTTTACACTACCTAGAACCTCATCATCAACCATACGAAGAAAACAGGAATCCTACGATATAATTTCATTATACATTAACCTTAATACAGAACTAATCAATAACCATAATATAGTTGGTGTTGTTATACGTATATATATGTAGATGTAGATGAATAATATTCAACTTAAAATTTATGAAAGGCAAACAGAAGCGCCTAAAACGTTTTGTAGAATATTAATATTATCAGAATTAATAAAAAGAATTTATGATTATATGAGAATAAATACCCTAAAACCATGAATTTAAACTCCAGTAAGAAAATAATTAAATACATGAAAATAGCAATACACGTTTTTAATTGAGTATGGTAAAAGAGAATATCAGAAACGATTTTAAAAGTAAGAGATCTAATCATTTAACAGGAGAATATAGAGGACCTGCTCACCGAAGTTGTAATTTACAAATTAGAAATTCTAATAATTTAGTGTACACAATAATAATTAGCATAACTATTATCCACAATATATTAAACACACTAATTTAATTTTTTAATAAGAAATTTAGGACGTACCGATTGAGCGTTAATAAAATAAGCTCACAATTCCTCAAACTGATAAATGAACTTTATATAATATATATAGTATTTCATGTATCAGTTTTAATATAAAGATTTGTTGAAATATGAGGAATAAATTCATATCAATTCAAAGATAGAGTAGTATGAGATATTTACTTCGTATTATAGTCATATTTTAAGAGATTTATATGTCATTCATATAGTCCCTTAGCTAATAATTACTGTGCATTATATAAAAATTATAGAAAATGTATAAAATTTATATAAGTAAATTTATATTATAAATATTATCATATAACTATAGTAGGGGAGATATGCATATATTCGTAGAACAGTATATAAAGAATTTATCCATTATAACGACCTTGAGGATGTAGTTAGATTAATTAATGCACAAAAATTTTAAATCATGAAAATTTACTCACATCTAAAAAAAGAGTAATTTTTAATAATATTATAATTATTATATGTAATAATGAAGATATTATACATATAGAAGGACATCACAAACATAGCATAGACCTTAATCTGGACAAAATTTAAATTTTGTGAACATTTAAAAGATTACCATATATGTTATACTTACAATCTGAATACATTATTAATTAGCGGATGTGTATTATTGAATAAATTTATAAGAACAACTTGTTTATATATAACTTATACAATTAATATAATCTCAAGCACGTTTTAATTTTATACTCACATCTCCAGGTGTTATTCATGAGGTATGACAATTATTTAAAAGTAAAACGAATAGAGTAAAATTAGAGATATTATTTAATAAGACTCGGTATGTTGTTATTAATATATAAGAAAAAGGGGAATTAGTAAGAGGAGGAAATCCAGTACTATACACATAGATATGTCGTAAAGGCTAATATATCCATATATACAGAAAGTTATGAATAAAAATAACTAGTCAATAGTTATATACTATTATATTTAGATTGCTAATAATTTTAGGGTTATTAGGTTGTGGACTAATTCCTCTCACATGAATTATTATCACGGAATTTTATAAATGGATGAAGAACATTAACGATTTTGATGTGTTGGATATCGTTCCTGTTTTCATTAGAAGGATTATATATTATTTTAATAAGTTGCATTTGTGCACTATACAATATATGCACTAATTAATTGATTATATTACTCACTCTATATTTACACTAAAGCGATTTAGACTGTTAGAAGGCACCAGAATATTTCCGTAATAAGTATTATAAATTAATAGTTATTCAAATATTATAGTTCCATATAAACTTGAAAATAAATAGAGATAATAATATATTATTACATCTAATAGTAAAATATTAAAAACAGTTGTTTGAATTTAGGATTAAACAACGAAATACATAGAATGATAGAAATTTGAGATCATGAAGAATTGGATGAAAAATCATACATTAGATTAGCTATTACACGAGAAGAGAAAGGGAAGCGAAGAAATGATAATTTGATAAAAGAATTTCTATAAATTAAATGTAACTAAACTCGGTGTTTGGTAAAACGAATGGAAAACATATACAGAAATAAGAGTTGATGTACTGTATTTAATAGTTATAAAAAATGTAAAAATAGCATAGACATCAAAATTTAAGTTATATAATAATATACTCAAAATTTATTGAAATCGTTTATATTCTCAATAGAAAATTAATAGTCATTGTATCAATAATGATAATAAACTAAAACTTAAGATTTGATAAACCTTATCTTATGTAGAAATGTCATATTTATTGAAGTAAGTAATAAACTTTTATATATATGTATGACTTTCAGTATTAATTAATCCATTAATAAAAAATAATATATTAATGGTAAAGCAAAATATATTGAGTTTAACCAGATACATGATATCATTATATATGACTATTATGTAGTAAACAAGATATATTAATTAAAAGATATGAAATAAGGAATATAAAACTGGTTCGAGTTATCATATAATGATATTAATCCTCACAAAAGATGACATAAAATTGAATATATCAGTAAAATAAAAATAAAAAATGAATTCGTTGAATATTAGTGATGAATTGATTAAAATTCATTAACCAAATGTAATAAAAGAATTTTGAATAGGACAAAATTCTGAGAAACATCGCTATTTATAGACCTGAAAGGTAAAAACGAGAGCTTTCCTGTAACACCTGATAATATAAATTAAATAAGCCGAAGGGTAAGTAAAGAAAAGCGTTATTAATCAAACGATTAACATTGATGACTATAAAAAAGTATTATTTATGAAGAAACTCTATATTATAGAACTAAATTTATAATATGAAGTTTAAAAGATGAAGTTGTCAAACTACATGCAATTAGAAGTTAAAAGATAGATAGAATATATCCAAAAGATGATGATAGACGTATCTATTAATATGATTAGTAAAATCCAATATAATCTAAAAATCATTAGCTTTTTAGGACAATTATATTAAATAAGTAATAAGTTATTGAGCGCTAACATTTTAGTTATGTTAAATGATAGATTAAGTTTAGGTTATAGAAAAGTTTCATAAAGATAAATGGAAGTTTCAATAAGACAAGATTTAAGTATGAGTTTAAGTTATAGGATTTAAGAATAATAACAATAAATATATAAAATAAATATTTGACTAAATATTTTTAGTTGTAAGTAGTTTTAAGTTAGGTTATAAATAGAGAAAATAAAAAATATAAAAAAGTAAATAGATTCAAATGAAGGGTAGACCGTTTCAAGATATTACAATAGAAATAAAAAATATTCAAACAAATAGAATTATTTTTTATTTCTTTGAGAAGTAAGATAGAGAAATACATTTATCTAACCATGTATGTGAAAAGATTAGATAATATAACATACCTGATAAGAGGACATCGCAAATTTAGTCTATGAGAGGAATAAATGACATGCATATGAAACAATGAGCGAATATGCTTATAATCTACCCCATCTCCTACTTGTAGAGAGATCCTAATTTTATTGTGTAGTCTGCGATTGCAGATCAATATAAAAGACGAATTTATTCGTTACTAAAGATATGAAATTTATTGGATGAGTGTTTCAGTATTATATATGATGATTTTATTATGTTTTTTTATTTGAAGTCATTTTATAAATTACCAGCCAGAATATAAAATTCAAAATAATAATAATAATTTGAAAATTAAAGGGAATATTAAATTTATTAAAATATCTGGAGAGTTCATTTGATTAATTGGAAATCGGAGAGAAGGGGTTGTATTATAAAGGATGTCATTTATTAGTATATATTGTCTAGCCTAATATAAGCAATAAAAAATCAAAATAGTACACGAGGTAGGAATAATTATAGAGATTTCTTTCACGTAAATTCTTAGAACCGAAAGAATGTTTAAACTAAGAAGAAAATTTATTTGTATTTGATGATATAATGAATGATTCAAATCAAAGTAAAGATGAAGATTATTATACGAGAGGAAGACATAATAAAAATTAAACAAAAAAGCTCCAATTTATATTAGTCAAAACTATTTTAAATCTTCCTCGTTCAAACACATAGTCTATTCCAATGTAATTTTAATTATGTGTTATATTGATTTTCATTGGCTATTAAAAGAATTTTAGTTAATAAGCGCAATGAATTAAAAAGATTAATTTCAAAAAGAACAGTGAACTCTGGTTAATAAAGAATTTCGTAATTATTGTGAAAATGTTGGAAAGAACCATTTGGTTTACATCGTTATAAATAAAAAATTACCACCAGGGAGAAGGAAGATATCAAGCTAATTTTGTCTATATATGTACCTAAACAAGTTTTTTCTTCAAATAAACGAATAGTGTAAATGCAACTCGACATTGTCATAAACAAAATTGTTTTTAAAACGAATTTAGGAAACTTAACTTTGAAAATCAAAAAATATATTAATGAATTGTAAATTATTTTAAAGACGAAAACTGGTTCAGGATTGTTAAATTCGGCGTTGAAGAAACTCCCTTTCCCAGAAATTTAATTAAATTTACCTAATAATGTTTCATCGGAAATATTGAAAACGGATCGTTCAGGAATACAGGAAAATATTCATATTGTGGTCCAGGTACGAAAGTACAAAAAAGATTAAAAGAAGGATATAATGGTGTTAACAGTTTAGATAAGGCTTGTAAACAACATGATATAAATTATTTAAAACATAAAACTACGAAATAAAGAAATGCGGCAGATGATTTATTAGCAAAACAAGCGAGTGAATTGCGTTAGATCCTAATGAACCAGAGTACGTTAGAAAAGACGCAAGATTAGTCACAGGAGTTATGGGAATGAAATCAAGATTCGGAATGGGTTTACCATCAAAAAACGGGGTAAAGAGCTCGCGAAATCGGGCTCTGAAAAATTGAGGGAATTAGATTATAATCCTAAAACTGGATACTCAGGAATCAATGATTTAGTACGAAAAAGCGGGTTATCTTCTAAGATAGTTAAGGACTGGTTAGATCATCAAAACGTTTACACATTACATAAACCTATAAGACATAAATTTTTCAAACGAGAAGAGTGATGGTCCTAGTGTTGATGATCAATCGGCAAGCCTGATTTAGTAGACATGCACAATATAAATCTCAAGAATAAAATATAAATTACGTATTAACAATTATAGATATATTCAGTAAATACGCTTGGGCTACTCCTATTAAAAAGAAAACTGGAAATGATATTGCGGAGGCATTTCAAAATATATTTAAGGAAAGAATTCCAAGAAAAATACATACGGATAAAGGACTTGAATTCATAAATAAAACAACCCAAGAACTATTTGGAAAACATAGAATACATTGGTTTGCTACAGAGAATGAAACGAAAGCTCAAATAGTAGAAAGATTTAACAGAACTTTAAAATTTAAAATGTGGAAATATTTTACAGAAAACAAAACAAAGAAATGGGTTGATATTCTCCCTAATTTAGTAAAAAATTATAATACAAGTTCTCATAGAAGTATTAAAATGACTCCTGAACAAAGATCTCTTGCGAAGAATAGTAAGATTGCGTACAAAAATTTATTTCCTCCTACCAAGTCTAAACCTAGAAAACCAAAATTTAAGGTTGGTGATAGAGTAAGAATCAGCAGAAAATATAAAGATTTTAGAAAAGGTTATCTTCCCAACTTTATATCTGAAGTATTGAAAGAAATCCAATAACTTATAAAATAAGAGACATGAGTTATGAAGAGATTATTGGAAGTTTTTATGAACAAGAAATGGTGAAATATGAAAGTGAATTATACGAGGTTGAAAAAATATTAAAAAGAAATAAAGAGAAAATATTGGTTAAATGGAAAGGATACAATACAACATCTTGGATAAATGAAAAAGACTTAACGGAAACATCAAACATCTAACATCTAACATCTAAACATCTAAACATCTAACATCTAAACATCTAACATCAAATCGTTTAAAGTTCTGTTTTACATAGGATATCTGTTTCATAAAGATGTTAGATGTTTAGATGTTTGATGTTTAGATGTTAGATGTTTGATGTTTCTTTCTATAATAAATGGCATATGTTAATATTAAAGAAAAATCTGATTTAGTAAATATTAGAAAGAAACTTCAGAAAAGATTTTTAAACGAAAAATTAGGTGAACAAGATATCTATCAAGAAAATATTAAAATACTACAACCATTAATTGAACCGATTAAGGATATAACTACGCATCAAAAAGAAATACTTCAAGCTCAACCAACACTACCAGCTCTTACTTCACGTCAAGTTCCTTTAGCTATTGAAGAAGTATCAGCATCACCTAGCTCTCCTAAATATAAATTTACAAAGTTAGGAAAAATAGCAGGAAAATATATGCAAGTAATTTATTATCCTAAAAAATATGACAACGCATTCGGTATTAAAATGATTGAAGGAGGTAATGATTTTAAATTAGGTAACGCAACAGTTAAAATTGATGGTAATAATTTAATTATTGATAAAACCCAATACATCGGTACTGAAGGTCTATGGAAACTTCTAACCTTGAAAAATCCTGGAGAAGTTTCCGTAAATGACCATAATAATAATTAATAAGAAATAATATCAACTAAAGCGTTTTTTAGATACGATGGAAGTACTGCTAAATCAAATAAGGGTGATAAATATAAGATGTTTATTAAACCAATATATGATGAATATAAATTGCTTGATGAATTAAAATTACGTCAGAAAGTAAGAACACCAAGAAGAAGCAGTGTTGGAGATACTCCTCGAAGAACTAGTGTAGGAGACGTACCTGAAATATCAGGTACGGGATTTAAATTTTAACCTTCAGATCCTAATGAGCTTGTTAATAACATAGAATATTATTTTCAGATTCAATCGGGTAATACTAATGTATTTAATGAGTTACAAGCTTATAATGATGAACTGTTAAATTGGTATATTTGAATACAGATTTTAATAAAAATCTTTAAATACTTTTTTCTCTATAATAATGAGCATTGTGTTATCTAGTAATACATTTGATTTCAAAAATATAATTTTTACCCTTCTTTAAAATTGAAAAGGGTAAAACACATGAAATAGCGCGTTATTAAATATAAAATACGTATAATTCAGTACCAAATATTGATGAATCAAATAAGTAAACTTTGCATATGAAAATTAACGGTAAAAATTTTTGAAATATTATTTCAACTCATGCATTGAAATCAAAACGATTAATAATTACATTCAAGGAACATCTTGTTAAAATAACATTTCAGAAGCATTCAGTATTTTTGGAAGCAAACTACATACTATGAAATGTATTTATTTCATGTTAGGAGGCTAATTTTAATTATTATTTCGATGAAAAGGTCATTAAAATCTTTAGGGATTTGTAAAGGGATCTATTGAAGGCAATGGAAAACATGAAAGTGAAACATTGTTAATATTTCACCAGTAAATTCTATCTTAGTTAATTGTGATATTATAAAAGGTTCTTATCTTAATGGACATCAAAAACCAATTTTTGTATAGTTTCTTTCCCGATGTTCCTCCCGGTATAAAATAAATGAGAGACCTAATACAGTAGTAAATCTACCGATAACAATTCCAACTGTTAATTATTCATATTTTGCTTACTGATCAATATCATAAACCGTTAAATCTTCGAGGAGAAGAAATACTCTTCGATTACATTTAAATCAACTAAACTTTTTTTTTTCTCTAAAATAAATGGAGTATAATTTTAAATTGGAAGGAATCATCAGAAATAGATGAATTCAATTAAAAGATTTGAATATCAAGAATATGAAACCCTTATACAGGGTTGGATTTAAATAACACCTAGTGATAATAAGAATATCAGTTCAAAATCAGGATGAATTTTTACTACCTTCTAGAAGTTATATTTATATTATATTGAGGGATCTTTAAAAAGAGAAGATGGATCAACATTTGAAAAAGATCAACCTGGAAACTGGAACTGGAACGGGAAAAGAATTATATATAAATTTAAAATAAATAACGGAATCATGTATTATTTTCAAGAGTTGAATATCAACTTGGAAAAAAAGTATGGGAGAATATCCAAATCCTGGACCAAGCTCACTATGAAGGAACTTTTACAATATCCTCTCAATTATTTTAGAAGGTATGAATTTAATGTGGTCACCTGAATAAAATGTGATAAAGTAATGTCCAAAAATTAAATAATTCTCGGGATTATGGAGAGACCAAATACTTATTTAAGAACACATCGGGAATTTTAGTGTAGCTATTCCATTAAGTCATATATTTGGTTTTGTGAAAATTATGATAAGGTAATTTATGGAATAAAACATCAGCTTACATTAAGAAGAAATGGGTTTCTAAATGATGTTTATGATTAAAATCGGGTCAGATAAAAACGATGAATGGTACTTATAAATTCCTGATGGTAAAAATTATTTTTATCGAGAATAGTATAGGAAGAAGCCCACACGTAACACTTACAGATGAATATTCAATAAAACTTTATAAAGATATTCCAATAAAGTACTTTAAATATTAATTTTTTGAATAGACAGTGTGAATCTATAGAAGTAAATCAAGGACAACAACAATTCGATTGGAGATTAAATGTTACAGCCTGATCTGAGAAACCTCGATTTATAATTTTAACTTTTCAAGAAACAAATGGTGATAATCAAATTATGAATAGAGGTATAATTTAATCATTGTAATATAACTAACGCTTTTGTTCAGTTAAATAGTGAAAGATATCCAGAAATGGTCTTCGACTTGATTTTTAATGAGAATTAATTATACAAGCCGCTTATATAAATGCTATCAGGATTATTCTAATCATATACTTAATAAAGAAATTTGTTCTATTTGTTTTGTAGAATATCAAAATTTGTATCCATTGCTAGTATTTGGATGTAAGTAGACAATCTGAAAAAATAAAAAATTCAGTTACAGATATTAAAATAAGAGCAACTTTTAAGAAAAATATATCAAAACCTACAAAGGCTTATGCATTAGTATTATCAGATCGACTTGTGAAACTACAATCTGATGGAAATAAAATGAATATCGCTTTTTAATTTTTTTCTCTTAAATAAATGAGGTATTATTGTATTCATTGTAGAAAAATAACAAATACTGAAAATGTTCCAAAGGTTATGACAAAATAAGTGTAATGCCTTAGAGAGGTACATGCTCAGAGTGTGGAAGAGTAAAAACTCAATTTACTTCTAATAAAATATAAAAATAATAAAAAGTACTAAAGGGGATGGTGAAACACCACCCCCTTTTGATTAAAAATATTTAAAAATTTTAATTCGATTGACCATAGCCTTAAGGCTATGGTCGATGTAAATATAATAAATATAATATTTAAAAATTTTAATTCCCCGATTGGACCAGCCTTAAGGCTATGGTCGATGTAAATATAATAAAATATATATTTAAAAATTTTAATTCGATTGACCATAGCCTTAAGGCTATGGTCGATGTAAATATAATAAAATATATAAAAAATTATAATAATTATACGAAGGTGGGATACGCAGCGTATCCCACCCCCTTTAAAATTTACGATAATTAAAAAAAGGAAAAAAATTATATATAAAATTTTATATATAATAACTTTTTTTCTTCTTAAATAAATGACGTACAACGATATGAAAGTATATCTTACACCAAACCAGGTAAAGAAGTTAAACAACGCAGTAAATAAAAAATCTTCTATATCATTTAGAATTAATCCGAAGGATAAGGGAAACATATCTCTTCTTATAAAAATGATGTAAAAGCTAAATTTTTTAAAAGGTATACCATTTAATTTAAAATTAAGTATAATCACAAGTACAGCCTTGGCATAACTGGAAGGATTTTATAATAACGCTTCAACATTAACTAGCAGTCTGCAAGTGCGATCGTTCTCTTGCTGGTGGAGCTAGTGCTATTGCTAAAGCTAAAAAAAAAAAAAAGCAGCTCAAAAGCAATTAGAAGAAACTAGAAATCATAACCTTCAAATGGAAAAAAAGACAAGAAATGGAAAATGTCTCTTTATAAAACAATCCCTCGTATATAACTGGCAAAGGTTTAATTTTAAAAATAAACAAAAGTTGAATATTCCGTTGAAAACATTGAGTCAATATGATCTTATGAAATACGTTAATAAACTTGAAATTATAAACTTTAAAGAAATTTATATGAGAGATGCTCTTCCAAAAAAAATATAATAAAAAGGAATCTGGAATCTTAAATTTGGATTAAATTAAAGGTTCAGGGACTCATTGGACATGTTGGTTTAAGAATTGAAAAAACCTTTGCTATTACTTCGATTTATTCGGCGTTGAACCTCTGGATGAATTTGAAAATTATATTCAATGTGATATTGTCTATTCAACATTTCAGATAAAAAATTAAATGAAGTTATTTTCTGGCATTTGTGTTTATTAGTTCTTTTCGGAGTAGCTGTATTGAAATTAAATTTTCATTGAATTCTATAAAAACTTTTTTTTCTCTATAATAAATGAGTGTTAACATCTTAGGTAGTGGACCTAAAAGAGAACAAGAACCTCAAGGATTTCGAGGACCTCCAGGACCTCCTGGACCTTCAGGACCTTCAGAACCTCCAGGACTGTCGGGAACTGGATTTAAATATTTAGATGAAGAGGGTAATTTTAATATTGAAAATAAATGGTTATTAAATCGAGAGAAAAAACGATGTTACTATAAAATTTTATATAGAATAATTTTGGAAAACGATGTATAAGTAAAGTTGATGAAACGTTAAGACATATAACAGGAAATATGAAAGAAAAATATAACTGAATTAAAATCTGAAGATGATCAATATTTAAAAATTTTAATGTTGAATAATAAGCCGAAATTCATTTTTAAATAAATTGGTTTGGCAAAGGGATGGTCTTTGAAAACGAGTTAAAAACGATTAATGACACAGATTAAAAATATTTTAAATTAGAAAGTTTCAGATGAAAAACAATAATTTTTAATCAAACTACAAAATATCAAAATTAGAAATTTCGGGATAAGTTTCCTTCGTATGTAGGGGAAATGAAAAAGAACCGTCTTTCGAAGAAAACTGGTTTATGTATGACAACATGAAGGATTTATAACCACGAATTACATTGACAAATCTTTATGATGATGATCAATAATATTTCTATGTAAGTTAATTTTATAATATATTAGAAAATGAATTTAAGATGTAGGCTATATAATAAATATAAAGATAAATACTCTACAATTAATAGAGTAAAAAATTCGTATTAGTGAAGTTGATATTATAAATTTTCTAGATAATTCTGATACTACGAAAAAAACATCGATGCATACTATTTAAATGTTTCTAAAATACAATTTAGGAAATAATATGTTAGGAGATGAACCTATTATGGATGAAGAAATTAAGTCCTAATGAAAAATATAAAAAAATTAGTACGGCCAATTAAGAAACGAAAAAATATAAGCGTGATTCGAAGAAAATATGGATATTCAAAAATATTATTATTAACGATGACTTTGGAAATGTGGTATATAGTACTGATAATAACGATGCTGAAATTAGTTTTTTAAGGAATAGAGTTGAGCAAGTTGTCTGGTAAAGAAATTGGAAAATTGATTTATAATAAAATAATCTATAATGACTGAGCATAATTGAAAATCTCTTAAAAATTAATGAGGTAAACATTCAAAGAATTAAAAAACTTACGAATTTAGAAACTTTTAACTATGTAAAGAGATATCGAAATTATTGAGATCTTTTAAAATAAATTTTTAATTAACTACATAACTTTCCAGAAACATGGATAAGTAGCCTCCTGAATCGATAGAAAAAGAAAATATTTGAAAATGATTAACGGATTCAAAAAGAACCTAATGTAATTTAAAATGAAAGTGATATAAAAATGCAATATATTGGTGGAGATTATCATAAAATTATTTTTACGTAGAGTTATTTAAAAGAACGAAGTTGAAAAGTGGTTTGGTAATGAAAATCGAAAATTGGATTGTGTAATTAATCGCATGAACTTATAATAATGGGCTCAATGGAAAGCTGAAACATTTAATGAGGTATAAACATTCAAGTTTAAAAAAACTTTATGCATTTAGAAACTTCAAAATATTTTTTTTTTTTTTTTTTTTACAAGTTTTACCATCAAAAGTTAACTTTCCCAATGTTCACCTAGGCATTGAAATACACTCAAACCTTAATCACTAACGCATACTACGCAGGATGCAGCCAGACGCAGGCTTTAAAGTGAAGAAGAGATTAAATTCAACAAGAAACACAGATGATGTTGGAAGAGAACTTCCACAAAGCAAAGGCGACTGGAAAGAAAAGGAAGCCAACCCGCAGCGAACTAGCCTGGAAAATTTAACCGAAATATCAACCAACTAAAACTCATGTCCGCCGAACCACAGCCACCCCTTCCTTCCTTACGAGGATGTTCGTAAAGGTGGTGGTACGACAGTGGAAAGTTCCCTCGAGCACTTTACTCGAGCGCTTCAAAGAGATAAATCACCAACATCGCGCCGCAAAAGATAGAGGTTTCAAGTTGAACTGGAAGGGCAAGAAACAAGTTTATATAGCCTTTTTAGCCTTTTGACTCGACACTATCCAAACGCTGGTAAACCCAGAGCCCCCCAGATATGAGATCAGTACTCCATACAAGGGCGATGAGGCCCTTGTATAGCTGGCAGGCAACTGAGAAGAGGAAAAAAAGTCTCGCAAGCCTAAACAGAACTCCCAGTTTTTCTGAGGCCGCCGCCCTAGCAACCGTTGTGAATGTGAGGTTTCCAAGACATTTTTTTGTTTCATGTTAAGGCCAAGGAACGTTTATATTGTCAATAGGAGAGACGAAGGAACCGTCGAAAGAGATAGGAAAGTTAGTAAGTGTCTTAGAGAGGGATATGTAAAGAAGTTGGGTTTTTAAAGAATTGGGTTTTTTCACAAGGTTGAGAACGACCCCACCAGGGAAATTCTATCCAGTCAGCGAGAATAGAAATCGAAAAGATTAAGACTCTATCCAGATTCTAGAAGTAAAAGAGGGAGCAGAATTGAAATGAGTTAGGAAAGAATGAAGGGTCCAGTCATCGCAAAAATAACCGACTGAATAGAGTAGATGCAGGTTCTGAGATCCAAAATTAAGAAAAGTAGGGGATAAAGTAGGAGAAATAAGACAGAAATCCTGAGGAAACACCACTATTGAAAAGAAAAAGAAAGAAGAAGTCGCCCCATCAAGCACAGCCGATATTGCAGCGGGATTTGAAAGAAAACTAACATAGTAAGCAAAGAGAGGGAGGAAAACCCCCCGAAGGAGGGGAGCTTGGAGAGCACAGAGCAGTGACACGTGCCATCAATCCCGGTCCAAAATAGCCCCCTTGGATAATGTCCAAGAGCCCACCACGCAGTCTCCTCGTAAGTTTCTGAGGGCGGAAAACCATAAATCAGTTAGATAGGAAAGTTAATATCGCCAGTAACCTCGAGCGTCGAAAGCCGTACATTTAAAGATATCGTAAGTAATTAGGATATCTTTTACATAAATTTTAATTAACTACATAGTTTTTTCTAAAGCATTGATAAAAGGGTTAGCTTGAATCGATAAAATGAAAGCTTTGAATTGGTAGAGTAATGAATAATTTTTGAAAATGATTACGATTCAAAAAATAATTTTGAAAGAAAAATAATTTTATAATAAAAATTTTATATATAATACTCATATTAATTATTTACTTAAATTATTTCATTTTTCTTAATTTTCAACAATATT
>JABUQX010035586.1:55000-62500 GCA_015478945.1 Trachelipus rathkii | reverse complement strand
TTTTAAATCTAGATATATTTAAATTTTAATTTTTAAACTTTTAGTAATGAAATTTTACTATTGATAGGTTTCAACATGGAGTATTTATTATGGAAATTTTTATCTTCTTTTTTACCTTTAATATTTTGATTTTTCGAATTTTTACGATTTCAATTTATTTTTCCAATTTTTTCTTTTCGATTTTTTTCTTTCAATAAATACCCTATATAAGTTTTTACATTCAATGTGTGCTATTTTAAAGTTTGCTTTGTAAAAAAAAAAAATTAAAAAAAATAGTTTTAAAGGTGTTGTTAAACAATAGCGCTTGACAATATTAATACTTTTATTTACACCGAAAGAAGGGAAATTAAAAAGAAAGTCAAAATCTCGTAGAATCTTCCATCCTGATTTTAAAAACTGGACACTATTTTTAAGCCGAAATTGAAAAAGCGATTTGAAAGGTGACTCAGCACGGATGTCTAAAATTTCATGATGAAAATTATATTAGAGACAAACGTGGGCTAGAATCAAATCAATTCAAACCTGGAGAACTATTCTATAAAAAACACCATGAAATTATATAAGAACTTGTGGGTCCACGATCAATTAGGATTGCCCTAACGGTAGCAACCCTAAAAGAAGAGACTAAGTTCGTATATAATGTCAGGATATTTATCAGAAATGAATGAAATAAACGAATCAAAAAAACTCGAGCCTTTTTATAATTTTCTGAAAGGGGAGATGGAAAGCAATTAATGCCATTACATAAGGGGAACTAACGTTTGTCCAGAAGGCTTTTCACAATAAAAAACTACCTATAAAAACACTATGAAACACTGCATAACGAAAGGAAATTTGATAGTTGCCCCTTTGATTGTCAATAAAAAAAATACTTCAAAGGTCTGCCATTAAGTTGGTTAGCACTGATAAAAAGTGTTTCACCTTAAAAGGGAAGGTTTGAGAATATTTGAAGAAGCAGTCTCGACCAAATATATTCTACTTTAAATAATGCATTTTTTTACAATGATCTCATAGACAATTCAACGTTGGAACTCGGAACTCCAGTTAAAGGGGACGCCCCGGACGGAGTTTTTTGTAGCAAGCAGTATAATCAGGGCTGCGGAGTCGTAAAATAAATTTTTCGACTCCGACTCCGACTCCGACTCCGACTCCTTAAATTCAAATTTGGACTTCCGACTCCGACTCCGACTCCTCTTTAACAAAAAATTTTCGACTCCGACTTCCGAACTCCGACTCCAACTTATAACAAAATTTTCCGAACCCGCACTCCCACTCCATTCAAAAAAATTTTTCGACTCCGACTCCGCTCCCGATTCCGAACTCCAGCAATCAATTCAAAATTTCGCCCCTGAACTCAAGCTTAAGTACTTAACAGAGCTCAGTAAAAACATTTTTTTTGATTTTCATATTTTTTTTTTTTTATTGCTTTGAGAATAAAAAAATAATCACACTTTTCTAATATACCACTTTTCCAATGCTATACGGTAAAGTACCGTAAAGACATAAAGATGCAGGCGCAACACATTACAAACAAATATATTTCAGTTTCGGAAACAAATGTATAACGTAATTAATTATAATGCAAATAATTTTATTTTTATTATAAACAGCCATTATAAAATTAAACGTTTAATCTTTCAGTCCTCAAGTGGTAACTTAAAAAGTTAAAATCATATACCTAATTACTTTGTATATATATATTATGAATATAATTATTATATATATATTATATATATATATATATTATATATATATATAATATATATAATATATTTATATATAATACTTATATATATATAATATATATATTGGTTTAAAATTAATAGAGGAGTGAGGCCAGGGATCTGTTATGTCTACTTGGTTATCAATATTGGTATATGGATGGGTTTATGAAAAGAAAATTAGAGATAGGGAAGCAGGAAATGGTGGTTAGAATGAATGGAATGGAGGTGAGTGGAAGGGTGCCCTAAATATTATATGCAGATGATTTGGTTTTTGTGTGGTGAATCTGAAAGAGAGTTTGAGAGGATTGGGTTTGAGGATTTTGGCTGGGTGTGTAAAAAGAAGGGTTGAAAGTAAAACGTAGATAAGAGTTAAGATTATGGTTGTGAAGTGAGAACAGTGCTTCGGGGTGAAGTTAATTTTAGCGCGGCGAAAAGCCTGGAAACAAGTTTCCTTGAGTTAAACTATTTTAGGATAATATGGTGGATGAAAAGAACGGGATGAGGCGAGTGGTAAGTAGGAAAGTTTGTGAATGGCAGGAGGGTGGCTGGTGCAATTAAATCGTTGGTGAGAGTGAAGAGAACTAAGTCTTGAGTGCGCTAGGGTCTCCCATGGGGTATGGTTGTTACCTGTGGTTATGCATAGTAAGTAAGACTATGGTCCTGGAATAAGAGGTAAAAGATCTAAAGTTCAATTGTGTTTCAGCATGGACAACTCTTAGGGGCTGTAGGTGTGAGAAAGACAATTGATAAAAATGAGGGGTGAAACGTATTAGAGGAGTTGTGTTGGTGTGAAAAGAAAGGGATAAATGAAAGAAGAAATAAACATAAAGTACGTTGAGATGATGGTTTGGTCATGTCGCTAGTTTCAATTTGATAAGCCAATCAACTCGTTTGGTTAAAGCTTCGGTAAATCATTATTAGTATGTTGGGAATCGACCGGCTGGGAAGACCGAAGAAAAAGTGGTTGAGTCGGTAAAGGAATGTCTGCAGGAGAGAAAATGGTGAGTTTGGCAGAGGCGGGAAGAAAGTGCATGATAAGAAGAGAAATGGCGGGATTTTTGTAGGGGTATGGTTGTGCCACCTGGGCCAAGGGATTGAACCCTACACTGACGATATGCATAGTGAGGGTCGGTCGCGGTCCCATGAAGCTCTAGGGTGGATTTCTGACTGCGACGAGTTTCCACTAATAGGTATAAAGGGGGCGGTAAAGGCTGGACTTTCTTTTCAACTTATTTCCTTATGTCTTCTATTACTTTTCTTTTTCCGATGCATGTCCGTACCTTACCCCCAGTCTTGGAAAAAAAAAGGAAAGATGAATATATATATATAATATATATATATATATATATATATATATATATATATATATATTATATATACTTAATATAATTATATATATATATATATATATATTATATAAATATATATAAATATAATATATATATATATATTGCAAAATTTGCAAAGAAACAATTTCCAAATCCCTTTCTATAAAAATTAATATTACGACATTTTAATTAATAAATAATATAATAATAATATAAATAAATAATAATAATACATAATAATAATAATAATCATAATAATAATAATAAATAATATAATAATAATAATAATATAATAGTTTTCTACTAGTAAATTTTCGGACTCCGACATCCGATCCGACTCCGACTTCCCACTTACACAGGAATTTCGACTCCGACTCCAACTTGCCAGAATTTTCGACTTTCCGGACCTCCGACTTCCGACTCCTGAAAATGCACAGATCCAACGACTCCGAACTCCACGACTCCGACTCCGACTCCGCAGCCCTGAGTATAATAAAAAAAGTTAAACTAAAATCGATGCTCTTAGTTTTTATACAAAATGGAAGAGTTACGTAAGCGGTTGTCAAGAAGTAATTAACGAAAAAACATCAATTTAATTAATTGGTTTTAAAATTATAAAAAATGGTACCAAAAGGTAGCAATTTTAAAACTATGCGTTGCATAAATACTTTGTTAACTGAAACTATATAGTTTAATTACAAAATTAATTGATAATTCACGATTGCAACGTCTGATGCCAATCTGACATGTTTGAAACTGGTGATTTTATTCTCATGTAAAATTAAATAATAAATCTATTTCTTTGATTAGAATTAAATATTAATTTAAAATATATTTAAAACAATCATTTATATACTAAATTTAGATTTACAAAACCCATACAAGAAACAAAACATTGACATTACGAAGTCAAAAAATGAGAGGTCAAGTTATGACCTAAAATTGACCTTCTCGTTCAGAGGGGTTAATGAAACTTTTACAAATTTAAATTTGGTATCAAAATAATCAGAAGAATTCCCCGGTTGTTTTAAATATATTTTAAATTAATATTTAATTCTAATCAAAGAAATGATTTATTATTTAATTTTACATGAGAATAAAATCACCAGTTTCAAACATGTCAGATTGGCATCAGACGTTGCAATCGTGAATTATCAATTAATTTTGTAATTAAACTATATAGTTTCAGTTAACAAAGTATTTATGCAACGCATAGTTTTAAAATTGCTACCTTTTGGTACCATTTTTTATAATTTTAAAACCAATTAATTAAATTGATGTTTTTTCGTTAATTACTTCTTGACAACCGCTTACGTAACTCTTCCATTTTGTATAAATAAAACTAAGAGCCATCGATTTAGTTTATAACTTTTTTTTATTATTAACTCAGGGCTGCGGAGTCCGGAGTCCCCGGAGTTCCCGTGGAGTTCGGAGGTCGTGGAGTCGCGTGCAATTTTTCCAAGGAGTCCCGGAAGTCCGGAGTCGGAGTCCGGAAATTCCTGTGGCAAGTTGGAGGTCCCGGAGTCGAAATATTTCCTGGTGTAATGGGTCGGAGTCGAGTCGGAGTTCCGGAGTCCGCCAAAATTTTATAGAACTTATTTATTAATTATTAATTATTAATTTATTTATTAATTATTATATATTATTAAATTATATTAATTATTATTATTAATTTTATTTATTATTATTATTATTTATTATATTAATATTATTTAAAAATGGTCGTATAATTTTAGAAAGGGGAAGTTTTTTCATTCTGGTTCTTTGCCAAATTTTGCAATATATATATATATATATATATATATAATTATTTAATATTATATATATTATATAATTATTTATACAGATATATTTTTTTTAAATATTCTTCTAATGTATAGATATATATATATATATATATATATATGTCTCTTCCCTTTTTTTTTTTTTTTCCAAAAATGGGGGAAGGGTAACGTTGACATGCCATCGGAAGAAAAGTAATAGAAAGAATATGACACAAAGTTGAAAAAGAAAGTCAGCCTTACCGCCCCCAATCTATACCTATTAAGTGAGAACTCGTCGCAAGTCAGAAAATCCACCGTGAGCTTCCAAATGGGAACCTGCGACGGACCCTCCACTATGGCATATCGTCAGTGTAGGGTTTCATCCCTTGGCCCAGGTGGGCCACACCATACCCCTCACAAATCCGCCATTCCTCTCTTTCATGCACACACCTTTCTTTCCCGCCCTCTGCCAAAACCACATTTCTCTCCTCTACCTCTCTCTCCCTTACGCGACCTAATCCACTTTTTTTTCTCGGTCTCCCAGCCGGTCGATTTCCCAGAACACTCACCATTCAAAATACATCTCCGCTTAACCAAACGAGTGAACCGACTATCATCCATTATTTCAACATGACCAAAACATCTCAACTGTACTTTCATTTAATTCTCTCCATTTACTCCTTTCTTCACAACCACACAAACTCTCTAAATAACGTTCACATTCCTCATTTTATCCCTCTTCCTCACACCTAACACGCCCCTAAGATTGTCCATCTTGAACACATTGAACTTTAGATCTAATACTTTTATTCAGACCAATAAAGTCTAATTTCTACTATACATTTAACACAGGTAACAACATACCTCATGGGAGACCCCTAAGCGAACTCCAAGAACTTAGGTTCTTTCAATCCCACCCAACGGATTAATTGCACACCAGCCACCCTCCTGCCATTCCAACTTTCCTCTACACTCTGCATCATATCCATTCCCTTTTTCATCCACCATATATCCCAAATATTTTAACTCAGAAACTTGTTCCAGCTGTTTTCACCATCTAACTAACTTCACACCGAGGACAGTTCTCACTCCAACCATAATCTTTACTCTTATCTACGTTTTACTTTCAAACCCTCCTTTTACACACCTCGCCAAATCTCTCTACCAATCCTCTCAATACTCTCTTCAGATTCAGAGCACACAAAACCAAATCCAATCTTGCATATAATAGGTACCGCACCCTCCACTCACTTCCATTCTCACATCCAATTCTAACACCAAATCAACCTTACTGAACATCTTAATTTCTTTCGATAACCCCCATCCAATATACAAATTGAATACCCAAAGTGACATAACAGATCCCTGCCTCACTCCATTTGTAGTTTTAAACCAATTATAATATATATAATATATAATATTATATTATATATATAATATATATATATATATAATATATATATATATATATATATATATATTATATATATAAATATATATATCGACAAAGTAATTAAGTATATGATTTTAACTTTTTAAAGTAACCTTGAGACTGAAGTTATTAACTGTTATTTTATAATGGGCTGTTTTTATAATAAAATAAACAATTTAAATTGGCATTATAATTACGTTATACATTTTGTTTTCGAACTGAAAATATATTTGTTGTAAATGGTGGTTGCCGCCTGCAATCTTTTACTGTCTTTAACGGTACTTTACCGTATAGCAATTGGAGATTAAGTTCATAAGAAAAGTGGTATAATTTTTTTTATTCTCAAAGCAATAAAAAAAATAGTTTTGAATCAAAATAAAGTTTTATACATTCTATAAATACTAAGCTGAGTTCAGAGTCCGAAATTTTGAATTTGAATTGCTGGAGTCGGAATCGGAGTGAGTCGGAGTCCGACAAATTTTTGTTTGAGTGGAGTCGGAGTCGGAGTCGAAAATTTTTGTATAAGTGGAGTCGGAGTCGGAGTCGGAGTCGAAAATTTTTGTTTAAGAGGAGTCGGAGTCGGAGTCGGAGTCCGAAAATAAACAAATTTTGAAATTAAAGGAGATCATTAAAGTCGGAGTCGAGTCGAAAAATTTATTTTTACGACTCCGCAGCCCCTATATACAGTGCTTGCTACAAAAAACTCCGTCCGGGGCGTCCCCTTTAACTGGAGTTCCGAGTTCCAACGTTGAATTGTCTACGAGATCATTGTAAATAATGCAGTATTTAAAGTAGAATATATTTGGTCGAGACTGGTTCTTCAAATAGGTCTCAAACCTTCCCTTTTAAGGTGAAACACTTTTTATCAGTGCTAACCAACTTAATGGCAGACCTTTGAAGTATTTTTTTTATTGACAATCAAAGGGGCAACTATCAAATTTCCTTTCGTTATGCAGTGTTTCATAGTGTTTTTATAGGTAGTTTTTTATTGTGAAAAGCCTTCTGGACAAACGTTAGTTCCCCTTATGTAATGGCATTAATTGCTTTCCATCTCCCCTTTCAGAAAATTATAAAAAGGCTCGAGTTTTTTTGATTCGTTTATTTCATTCATTTCTGATAAATATCCTGACATTATATACGAACTTAGTCTCTTCTTTTAGGGTTGCTACCGTTAGGGCAATCCTAATTGATCGTGGACCCACAAGTTCTTATATAATTTCATGGTGTTTTTTATAGAATAGTTCTCCAGGTTT
>JABUQX010035586.1:45000-52500 GCA_015478945.1 Trachelipus rathkii | reverse complement strand
AAACTGTGATAATTAATGGAAGATGGAAGAAAGAAATTTTTATCCTAAAAATAAGCCATTTAATTTTGATTATGAAGCTTATCCTTCTCAATTTATAGAAAAAAACAATAAACCATTTAAATATTCATCAATAATATAATTAGAGAAAATTATTAATAAATATTATAAAAACAATGAGAAGATAAGAATTAGTTATGATAAAAGATTAAATCTCAATGATGAATTAGAACAGACATATCAGCGGGTAAAGTGTTCAGATAGAAAACAGTCCTTAAATGTTCAATATAAATTGTTTAAATTGCCACAGCTATGTGGTTTCAAATATAATATATCTGATTTTCAAAAAAATTATGATTAAAGAGAAATTACATTAAATGTATACAAGAAAATGTGAAAAAATATGTGAAATTAATAAATGAAATTTAATTAAGTAAAAAGGATATGAGTATTATATATAAAATTTTTATTATAAAATTATTTTCTTTCAAATTATTTTGAATCGTAATCATTTTCAAAAATTATTCATTCTACCAATTCAAGAGCTTCATTTATCGATTCATAAGCTACCTTTATCAATGCTTTTAGAAAAACTATGTAGTTAATAAATTTATTTAAAAGATATCCTAATTCTTCGATATCTTTAATAGTACGGCTTTCGACGCTCGAGGTCTACTGGCGATATACTTTCCTATCTAACTGATTTATGGTTTTCCGCCCTCAGAAACTACGAGGAGACTTGCGTGGTGGCTCTTGACATATCCAAGGCATTTGACCGGGTATGGCACGTGTCACTGCTCTTCAAGCTCCCCTCCTTCTGCTTCTCTTTGCTTACTTATGTCTAGTTTTCTTTCAAATCGCTCAATATCGGCTGTTGTTGATGGGGCGACTTCTTCTTTCTTTTCTATCAATAGTGGTGTTCCTCAGGATTCTGTCTTATCTCCTACTTTATTCCTACTTTTCATTAATGATCTCACCTGCACATCTAACTCTATTCAGTCGTATGCCGATGACTTGACCCTTCATTCTTCTACTCATTTCAATTCTGCTCCCTCTTTTACTTCTAGAATTGCCTCTCGTCTTAATCTTTTCGATTCTATTCTCGCTGATCTGGATAGAATTTCTGGGTGGGGTCGTCTCAACCTTGTCAAATTCAATTCTTTAAAAACTTCAAATCTACATCTCTAAGACACCTTCTAACTTTCCTATCTCTTTCGACGGTTCTCTCGTCTCTCCTATTGACAATATAAACATCCTTGGCCTTAACATAAACAAAAAAATGTCTTGGAAACCTCACATCACAATGATTTGTTAGGGCAGCCTCAAAGAAACTGGGAGTTCTGTTTAGGCTGCGAGACTTTTTTTCCTCTTCTCAGTTGCTCCAGCTATACAAGGGCCTCATCCGCCTTTGTATGGAGCACTGTTCTCATATCTGGGGGGCTCTGGTTTCACCCGGCTTTTGGATAGGGTCGAGTCAAAGGCTAAAAGGCTTATAAACTGTTCTGCCCTTTCCAGTTCACTTGAACCTCTATCTTTGCGGCTCGATGTTGGTGATTTATCTCTTTTATATAGGTACCGCAGCGGCAGGTGCTCGAGGGAGCTTATCACTCGCGTACCACCACCTTTACGACATCCTCGTAGACGAAGGGGTGCTGTGTCGGCGCATGAGTTTTGTGTTGATATTGGTAACTTCAGGCTAGTTCGCTGCGGTGCTTCCTTCTTTCCTACCACCTTTGTTCTGTGGAATTCTCTTCCATCTTCTGTGTTTCCTGTTGAATTTAATCTCTCTCACTTTAAAGCCTGCGTCTGTGCTCATCTGCGTAGTATGCGTTAGTTGATTAATGTCTGAGGTGTGCAACACCGCCTCCTTGAATAGGGCTCTGCCCGTGAGTGTAAACTGTAAAAAAAAAAAAAAAAATTTGAAGTTTCTAAATGCATAAGTTTTTTAAATCTTTGAATGTTTATTACCTCATTAATTATTTAGAGATTTTCATTGGTGCCCATTTATTATAATTTATTTTATTATAAATCAATTTTCGATTTTCATTACCAAACCACTTTTCAACTTCGTTCTTTTAAATAACTCTACGTAAAAATAATTTTATGATAATCTCCACCAATATATTGCATTTTTATATCACTTTCATTTTAAATTTAATTAGTCTGAATCGTAATCATTTTCAAATATTATTCGTTCTATCGATTCAGGAGCTATCTTTATCCATGTTTCTAGAAAAGTTATGTAGTTAATAAATTTATTTTAAAGATCTCATAATTCTTCGATATCTTTACTAGTAAAAGTTTCTAAATTCGTAAGTTTTTTAATTCTTTGAATGTTTACCTCATTAATTTTTAAGAGATTTTCAATTATGCAAGTTACCATTTTATTATAGATTATTTTATTATAAATCAATTTTTCCTTAATTTCTTTTACTCCATTTATATTTTAAAAGATATTATCTCAAAAACTAATTTCAGCATCGTTATTATCAGTACTATATACCACATTTCCAAAGTCATCGTTAATAATAATATTTTTAATATCCATATTTTCTTCGATATCGCTAGGATTTTCTTTGAGAACAAGTTCGTACTAATTTTTTATTTTTTCATTAGACTTAATTTCTTCATCCATAATAGGTTCATCTCCTAACATATTATTTCCTAAATTGTATTTTAGAAACATTTAAATAGTATGCATCGATGTTTTTTTCGTAGTATCAGAATTATCTAGAAAATTTATAATATCAACTTCACTAATACGAATTTTTTACTCTATTAATTGTAGAGTATTTATCTTTATATTTATTTATAGCTAAATCTTAAAATTCATCTCAATTGATAAATAACTTTACTGAAATATATATTGATCATCATCATAAGATGTCAATGTAATTGTGTTTATAAATCCTTCATGTGTCATAACATAACCAGTTTTCTTCGAAGACGGTTCTTTCATTCCTAATACGAAGGAAACTTTCCCAATTCTAATTTTGAATTAGTTTGAAAAATTATTGTTTCATAGGCGCATGTTTCTAATTTAATATTTTTAATCTGTGTATTAATCGTTTTTAACTCGTTTTCAAAACCATCCTTTTTCAAAACATTATTGTGAAAATCAAACAGTTGAGCTTTCACTTCTTCAACAAAATTTTTAATATGATCATCTTCAGATTTTAATTCAGTTATTGATTTATTCATATTTCCTGTTATATGTCTTAACGTTTCATCAACTTTACTTATTATTTCTGTTACTAAATTATCTATATAAAATTTTATAGTAACATCGTTTTTTCTCTCGATTTAATAACCATTTATTTTCAATATTAAAATTACCCTCTTCATCTAAATATTTAAATCCAATTCCTGACAGTCCTGGTGGTCCTGGAGGTCCTGGAGGTCCTGGAGGTCCTGGAGGTCCTCGAAATCCTCGAGGTCCATGTTCTCTTTCAGGTCCACTACCAAAGATGTTAACACTCATTTATTATAGAGAAAAAAGTTCTTGTAGAATTGAGTGAAAATTTAATTTCAATACAGCTACTCCGAAAAGAACGAATAAACACAAATGACCGCAAATAACTTCATTCAATTTTTGTATTTGATACGTTGAATAGACAATATCACATTGAATATAATTTTCAAATTCATTTGGAGGTTCAACACCGAATAAATCGAAATAATAGCATAAATTTTTTCACTCTAAACCAACATGTCCACGAGTCCCCAGAACCTTTAATACCTGAACCAAATTTACATCCAGATTCCTTTTTATTATATTTTTTTTGGAAGAGCATCTCTCATATAAATTTCTTTAAAGTTTATAATTTCAAGTTTATTAACGTATTTCATAAGATCATATTGACTCAATGTTTTCAACGGAATATTCAACTTTTGTTTATTTTTAAAATTAAACCTTTGCCAGTTATATACGAGGGATTGTTTTATAAAGAGACATTTTCCATTTCTTGTCTTTTTTTCCATTTGAAGGTTATGATTTCTAGTTTCTTCTAATTGCTTTTGAGCTGCTTTTTTTTTTTTTTTATTTTATACGGTATTTCCTATAGCACTAGCTCCACCAGCATGAGACCCGATTTCATTTGCAGCCGCTATAACGTTGGAAGTGTTATTAAAAATTCTCGGTATTTTGCCAAGGCTCTTACTTGTGATATATTTAATTTTAAATTAAATGGTATATCTTTTAAAAATTTAGCTTTTTGAGTTTGAGTTAGGAGAAGAGATATATTACCTTTATGCTTTGGATTAATTCTAAATGATATAGAAGATTTTTTATTTATTACATTGTTTAATTTCTATACCTGATTGGGTGTAAGGTATATTTTCATATCGTCATACATAATTTATTTAAGCATGAAATCCCCATAAAACATTAATAGCAACTGACTTTTACACAGCGCCATGCCGGTAACCACCCTACAAAATGAGAAGATGCCAAAAATTTCTTCATCCCGTCGTATCACAAAAGCGGTCGATGCTAGAGAAAAGCTAAAAACATATTTGGAATCTGCATAAAAAACTGAATAAAACACAATTAAAAAATCAGAAGAAACAAAAAAAAATTTTTTTGGTAACATTTTGTAATGCTATCTGAGAATTATTTCATTTGAGGGATTTTATACGAATTTTCTCAATTTTCCTATTAAAAGATATGCAATAAAGTTTAATCTATAGTACGGTAATGTCAATAGTTATATTTACATTATATACATATACAACTTACTCGCGCGCAGCGCGCATTTGGAGCGAGCGGACTGTCATGCATACACGCCAGTCTGTTGTGTCTTTACTCTATGGTTGTGTTTTAGTTTTTATTTAACTCAATAAATATCTAATGAAAAATCAATTTAGCTACAAGTTAAAATACTTTTGAAAATGAAAAAAAATATCATTTAAGACATAATAAAAATACAAAAATTCGACTTTATCAAGCTTCACAAATTTAATATAAAATAACACTGGTCAACATATTTGTAATTTGAAAAATTTTCTTAGCTCAAAATAGAAAAACTTTACTAATTTTTGGTCGAGAAACACAAATTTGATAATAATTTTTGTGTATTAGCTCTGGTTTTGAAAATATTTACACATTAAATAATAACATAGAACTTACATGTTAACTATCGAAAAGATATCAATTGAAGCTCTTTAATATCATAAAATAAGTACACAACTGCCAAAAATGTAAATAAATTTTATGTGACATTAATTATTATATTTTGCCTATGTGTAATGTTTAACTTTTCATGTCATTATAATCAGTAACCTCACATTTTAATGTTTAATCTCTTGAATGACATCTCTTTGCTACTCGCTTGTGAATAGTTTCTGGGGCGTCTCTTGTCACTGTCCAGCAATAGTCCGCAAGCATGGAGGCGTTCCATTTACCTTGATACCTTCTTTCCATTTTAGATATGTCTTGATGAAATAGCTCACCATGTTCGTTTCTCACGGCGCCACAATTGTCAGGGAAGAAGTCCAGGTGAGAATGTAGGAAATGGATCTTGAGTGACATGTTGCACCCTAATTGACGATATGTTTCTAGAAGTGTATGCACAATACCAACGTAGTTATGAACCCTACCATTTCCTAGGAAGCCATGAACAACATCTTTAAATGCTTTCCATGCTGCTTTCTCATGGCCAGCAAGAACTAGCTCAAAGTTAACATCCTTAAGAAGTTTACGAATTTGCGGCCCAACGAAGATGCCTTCTTTAACTTTTTAGCATCACGGAGTTTTGGAAATTGTTTTCTGAGGTACTGAAAACCTTCTCTATCCTGGTCCATTCCCTTCACAAAGTTTTTCATGAGTTCAAGTTTGATGTGTAAAGATGGCAAAAAATTTTTGTTTCTGTCTACCAGAGGAGGATGTTGGACATTTTTCTCACCTGGCAAGAGATTTTCCCTAGCTGGCCAGACCTTACGTTTGTAATGAGAAGACCTATCCTGACTATCCCAGTTACAGAGGAAACAGCAGTACTTGGTGTATCCCAATTGCATGCCCAACAGTATTGCAATGACCTTCAAGTCTCCACAGAGGTGCCAGCGATGGTCGGTGTATTTAATTGCAATAAGAAGTGCTTTCATATTTGCATACGTTTCTTTCATATGCACAGAATGTCTAATAGGAATTGAAGGAAGAGAATTGCCATTATGTAGCAATACAGCTTTTAAACTTATCTTAGAAGAATCTATGAATAGTCTCCAGTCTTCTGGCTTGTATTCTAAATGCAAAGCATTCATCAAACCAGGCACATCACAACAGGCAACAAGAGAATTTTCATCTCTGAAAGTATTGATTCAGATCGTGTTGGTGATTCCTGTATGTGGATACATTAACATTAGGTAGTAGGAGATTCCTTTCTTGAAGCCTTGATGCCAAAAGCTCTGATTTGACTTTAGGTAGGTCTAGGTTAAAATAACTGTTATTTAAACCATAGTTTTATTGCCAAAACAATTTTATTGACAAGATTCTTGAGTGTCAATCACAAACTGATCATTTGATGAGGAAGGATAAGGTTTTCCTCACTTTCACAATCTTGAGCTACGTCTGACTCCAGATTGTAGTGTACTGGAGGAATTAGTATGGCTGGTAGGATGGCTGACGGGATTTTAGGGTACTTTACAGTCGCCTTTTTTTCCTTGACATGCCATGACTGACGGGAGGTATCATGCAGAAATAGCAATCGTTTACATGATTTGAGGGCTCCCTCCAAATCATTGGAATGGCAAAAGGCATAGAATGTATTGTTTTGTTCATCCATCCGCGTAGGTGCACAGCACATGTATTGCAGACAATGTGCGGAGCCCAGTGCTTGTCCTGGTCTCCTAACTGGATACCGAAATATGCGCGATATGCAGCCTTTATGATTGGAGTAATCCGACGTTTTTGGTCAGAAAAAGTAACCAGACCACACACGTAACAGAAACTGTCCGCCAAATTTTTACAATGCCGTGGCATTCTCGTTATTTTAAATCTCAAAATTGATATCACTAAACTGAATGTTATTTCTGAAATATATATATATATATATATATATATATATATATATATATATATATATATATATATATATATATATATATATATATATATATATATATATATATATATATATATATATATATATATAAATAAAGATTGGAAAGAAAGAAGATAAAGAGTAATAAATTATATATATATATTATAAATATATATATATAATTATATATATATATATATATATATATATATATATATATATATATATATATATATATATATATATATATATATATTATAATAGAGGGCACAACCAGCTAAATTATAAATGAAAAGTAAGTTAGAGTAGGAATTTTAGGAAATAGTCAGATTGCTTGGAACGTATTGTGAGAGGAAGAAAACATACGAAGGAGGTTAAACTTATTAATTAGAAAGAAATATATGGAAAAGGTTACAAGTTACTATAAGTATTAGTTAAGGAAAAGCCCGCCTTGAAGCGTTTGGGG
>JABUQX010035586.1:0-30000 GCA_015478945.1 Trachelipus rathkii | reverse complement strand
ATATTGTTAGTTAAAATCTTTTATTTAAGCTACCTAAATTGAAGAACCTTAAACTTTTTACTATTAAAATCAATTTGCCCACTTATTTGTACGACCTAAGAAGTTTATAACAAGATCATTTTTAAATCTTCATATATTCTATTCATTATGCCTTACTATGTAGCCCTTTGTATCATTTGCAACTTAGATAAATTATATATATATATATATATATATATATATATATATATATAATATATATATATATATATATATTTATATATATATACTATATATATATGATACTATAATATATTATATATATATATATATTAATATATTATATATATATTATAGATATATATATATATATTATATATATATATTTGTATATATATATAATGTCTTTTATTATATATATATATATATATATATTAATATATATGATATATATATATATATATATATATATATATATTATATATTTATATATAATATATAGTATATATATATTATATTTATATTATATATACAGTATATATATATATAATATATTATATATATATATATATATATATATATATATATATATATATATTTTATATATAATATATTATATATATATATAATAATATAATATATATATATATATATATATATATATATATAATATATATATATATATATATATATATATATATTATATATATATATATATATATATATATATATATTATATATATTATAATATATGTTATATATTATATATTTATATTATATATATATATATATATATATTATATAATATATATAATATTATATATATATATTATAATATATATATATATATATATATAATTTATATATATATAATAATATATATATATATATATATATATATATATATAATATATATATATATATATATATATATATGATATATATATTATATATATACATATATAGTATATATAGTATATATATAATATTATATATATATAATATATTATACTTATATATATATATATAATATATATATATATATATATATATATATATATAATATATCATCATATCTATATATATATATACATATATATATAAATATATATACTATATATATAATATATAGATATATATATATATATATATTATATATATATAATATTATATATATATATTATATATTATATAATTATATTATATATATATAATATATATTATTTATATATATTATATATAATATTATATATATATATATATATATAATATTATATATAATATATTATTATATATATATATATATATATAAATATATAATATATATTGTACCGATTAGTAGTATATAAAACGGGGCTACCAGCACACTTGCTCCCTTCGGTCGCAAATATGCTGGTAGACGCTTCGCTCCCCGTTTTACATACTACTTGTAAAGGTTTGTTTTTATAAATACAAATATAACTTCCGAGAAAATCCTCTCGATTGCTCTCATAGCTCAGTGGTTTGAGCGCAAGACTCTGAGTTTGGAGGTAGCGAGATCGAATCCTAGACAATCTTTTTTTAAAAATTTAAAAAAGAACACTTTAAAAACAGTAAGACTTCCAAGTATTTATACTTAATGTCTCTGTAGCCGAGTGGGTTGAGTAACGACTACTCATGCTAGACGGTATAATACTATCAATGTTTTGTAAGAGAGAATTGCACTCGGTAGTTTGCACTACCGAGTGCAATTTTGCACTACCGAGTGCAATTTTGCACTACCTAGTGCAATTTTGCACTACCTAGTGCAAAATAATAACTTGAAAAATAATGAGGCTATTAAAATTTTGCAGGAAATTTAAAATTGATTTATAATAAAAAATTCTATAATAAATATGGAAATAGTATGTTCATTACACAAACATGAAAGTAATGAAAATTGTAAATCATGTAATTTTTTAAAAAATTATAATCAAAATTATAATCATTCTAAGTATTATTATGAAGCTTCTCATTCGCAAAATAATTATGATAAACCATTAAAATATTCATCAAGAATATATTTAGAGAAAGTTATTGATAAATATTACAAAAACAATAAAGATATAAAAAATAATTATGATAAAATATTAAATCTCAATGATGAATTAGAAGAGACATTTCAACAGGAGATAAAGAATTTCAAAAGAAAAAATTCATTTAATGTCATTTAAAATTTATAAATTACTACAATTATGTGGTGTCAAATGCAGTATATCTGATTTTCAGAAAGTTTCTAATAAAAGAGAAATTACATTAAATGAATACAATGGAATGTGGAAGAAAATATGTGAGATTAACAAATGGGATTTAATCAAGTAAAAGGGAGGATATGAGCATTATATTTAAAAATTTTAAATATAATTTTTTCCCCTTTTATTTTTGATTCAGTTTTTATTTCTTCTATAATAAATAAGGAAATAAAAAATGAACAAAAATAAAAAGAAAGTCACCTTTTCACAAAATAATTATATTTTTGAGATGGATAATTATGATAGAACAAACGATGAGCTAACTTCTATAATTTTAGATAAAGAACGTTTTTCAAGAAGAATAAAAAATTTAGAAGAAAAATTAGCTCCTATTTTAAAATCAAAACTAGAAAAAATTATGAAATTCAAGAATAACGAAAATCCAAAATTGACTTATAATAAAAAAATCTATAATAAAATGGCAAGATCTGGGAATGAGCAAAATCCAAAATTGACTTATAATAAAAAAATCTATAATAAAATGACAACTTGTGAGATCTGTAATACTAAAATTAAAAATTTTAAAATTCATATAAGAAGTAATAAACATGTGAAAAATACAAATCAATCATTGCTTAATTTGAATTATTTTGATGATAAAAAGAAATTATGCTCAATGTGTAATAAAAGCGTTCTAAACCTTAAAATTCACGAGAAAAGTAAGATTCATCAAAGAAATTCGATGCAATGTGATTACAAAAATTGTCGAGAAGGAATTCAAGGTAATTTTAAAGCATATTGTTATACCAATATAAAAACTATTGATCCGAGGATGTATATTAATAATATGATAAGTATAATTCAGAAAAAAATTGAAGAACAAAATTGGGAAAATTTAAAACTGAGTCTCTCTTTTTGTTGAATTTTATAAATATTTACCTGATGGAAGAAAACAAACGATTCAAAATTGGTTTAATAGCGGTTCCATGACAAGTATAACAAATAATTCTCAAATAAAAGATACTATTTATGAAATGATCAATAAAATTGAAGAAAAAATATGTAAATTTACAAGAGAAGGGTCAGGATGGATTATCAATAAACTTTTAGATTTTGAAATAAAGATAGCAAAATATAAACCATTAAGAGCTTCTTCATATATTGAAACTCCATCAAAATATAAAAACCAAAAATTTGGATTGATTAATATTCAAAATAAAAATGATAACGAATGTTTCAAATGGTGTATAGCAAGATCTGATTGTTTAGCAGAAAGAAATCCACAGAGATTATCAAAAAGAATAAAAGAAGTATCTAAAAATTACAATTGGAAAGGAATAGAATTCCCAGTTCAATTAAAACAGATTACTAAATTTGAGAACCAAAACGATGTGTCAGTTAACGTATTTGGACTAGATGAAAAAGAAATATTATATCCTTTAAGAATTACAAAAGTTGAGAAAACTAAACATGTTGATTTACTTTTAATATCAAATGATAAAAATACACATTATTTACTGATGAAACATTTGAGTCCATTCATAGATAAGAAGCATAAAGAAAAAACTTATCCATGTCGATTCTGTTTACATAGTTTTTATAAAAAAGAATTATTAGATAATCATTTACCAGAATGTAGTATTCATAAACCGGTGAGAATGGAATTATCTGAAGGTCAAGTTCAATTTAAACTGTATTATAAACAATTCAGACATCCATTTGTTATGTATGCAGATTTTGAAAGCACCTTACAAAAGATACAAACGAGTCAACCGGATCCTAAAGAATCTTATACAATTAACCTACAGAAACATCAACCAAACAGTTGGTGTTGTTATACGAAATGTGATGTAGATGAATATTCAAAGCTCGAAATATATGAAGGAAACGAAGCACCTAAAACGTTTACAGAATATTTAATTTCAGAATCAAAAAGAATTTATAAATTACTGAAAATGAACAAACCAATGAATTTAACTTCGGAAGAAAAAATGAATCATGAAAATGCTAATCGTTGTTATGTATGTAAAAAGGAATACACACCCTCAGATTTTAAAGTAAGAGACCATAATCATTTAACAGGAGAATATAGAGGACCTGCTCATAGAAGCTGTAATTTACAAATTAGAAATCCTAAATTTATTCCAATAATAATGCATAACTTATCAAAATATGACGCTCATTTATTCGTTAAAGAATTTGGACATATCGATGGTGAATTAAAAGCAATTCCTCAAACGGATGAAACTTACATAAGTTTCAGTCAGTATATAAAAGTAGGTGAATATAATGAAGAGAAACCTATAAACATAGAGTTGAGATTCCTCGATAGTTTTAGATTCATGTCTTCATCTCTTGCTAAATTAGCATCAAATTTAACGGATGAAAATTTATTAAAGAATTTACATAAATATTATCAAGATGAACAGTTTCAGCTACTAAAACGTAAAGGAATTTATCCATACGACTGGATGGATAATATAACAAAGTTTAATCATGAAAAATTACCTAAAAAAGAGAAATTTTATAATATTTTAAATAATGAAGATATAACAAACGAAGACTACAAACATGCGCAGACTATCTGGACAAAATTTAATTGTAAAACATTTAAAGATTATCATATGTTATACTTACAATCTGATACATTATTATTAGCGGATGTGTTTGAAAATTTTAGAACAACTTGTTTAGATACTTATAAATTAGATCCAGCACGTTATTTTACATCTCCAGGGTTATCTTGGGATGCATTATTAAAAGAAACGAAAGTAAAATTAGATTTATTAAAAGATCCGGATATGTTGTTAATGATAGAAAAGGGGATTAGAGGAGGAATCAGTACTATAACACATAGATATGCGAAAGCTAATAATCCATATATTCAAGAAAGTTATGATAAAAATAAACCGCATAGTTATATCACTTATTTAGATGCTAATAATTTGTATGGTTGGGCAATGTCTCAGTATTTGCCTACGGGAAATTTTAAATGGATGAAAAACATTAACGATTTTGATGTTTTAGACATCAGTGATGAATCGAAAAAAGGATATATTTTAGAAGTTGATTTGGAATATCCTAAAGAACTACACAATTTACATAACGATTACCCCTTAGCAGCAGAAAATATAAAATTAGATAAAGTTTCAAAATTAGTTCCAAACTTGAATAATAAAGAAAAATATATCATACACTATAGAAATTTAAAACAGTGTTTGAATTTAGGATTGAAACTAACGAAAATAATATAGAATATTAGAATTTGATCAGAGCGATTGGATGAAATCATACATTGATCTTAACACGAGAAAGAGAAAGGAAGCGAAGAATGAATTTGAGAAAGATTTCTATAAATTAATGAACAACTCAGTGTTTGGTAAAACGATGGAAAACATAAGAAATAGAGTTGATGTACGATTAGTTAAAAATGAAGAGCAAGCTCAAAAATTAGTAAATAAACCAAATTTTGAATCGTTTAAAATATTCTCAGAAAATTTAATAGCTTGTCATATGAAAAAAACTAAACTAAGATTTGATAAACCTATATATGTAGGAATGTCTATTTTAGAGTTAAGTAAAACTTTAATGTATGACTTTCATTATAATCATATAAAAAATAAATATAATGAAAAAGCAAAATTATTGTTTACAGATACAGATTCATTATGCTATTATGTAGAAACGAATGATATATATATAAAGATATGAAAAGGAATATAAAACTGTTTGATACATCTGATTATCCAAAAGAGCATAAATTATATTCAGAAAAAAATAAAAAGGTATTGGGTAAAATGAAAGATGAAACAGCTGGAAAACTGATAACAGAATTTGTAGGACTAAGAGCAAAATTATATGCTTATAAAACATTAGAAAATAAAGAAATTAAAAAAGCGAAGGGAGTAAAGAAAAGCGTTATCAATCAAACGATTAACATTGATGACTATAAAAAAGTATTATTTATGGAAGAAACTCTATATAGGAAACTAAATTTAATACGAAGTAAAAAACATGATTTGTATACTACACAAGTCAATAAAATAGCATTATCGAGAAATGATGATAAACGATATATATTAGAAAACAATATAAACACATTAGCTTTAGGACATTATATAATAAGTTAGTTGGCGCCAACATTTCAGTTGTAAGTAGTTTTAAGTTAGGCTTAAGAAAAAACAAAAAAATAAAAAAAATATTGCATGTTAGTTGTAAGTAGTTTTAAGTTAGGTTTAAGAAAAAAAAAAATTAAATTTTTTTTATATAAGCTATATATAGTTTATATATAAAAAAAATAAGCTTAGTGCTGGTCCTTTAGGACCAGCACTAAAAGTACGTTAAATGAAAGTTACATTTGATTTAAAAAAAAAATAAATTTTTTTTTATATAAACTTTGTATAGTTTGTGTAAGAAAAAAATAAGCTTAGCGCTGGTCCTTTAGGACCAGCACTAAAAGTACGTTAAATGAAAGTTACATTTGATTTAAAAAAAAAAAAAAAAAATAATTTTTTTTTATAAACTATGTATAGTTTGTGTAAAAAAAAAATAAGCTTAGTGCTGGTCCTAAAGGACCAGCACTAAAAGTACGTTAAATGAAAGTTACATTTGATTAAAAAAAAAAAAAAAAAAAAAAAAAAAAAAAAAAAAAAAAAAAAAAAAAAAATTATATATAAACTATGTATAGTTTATATAAAAAAAATAAGCTAAAGGACCAGCGCTAAAAGTACGTTAAATGAAAGTTACATTTGATTAAAAAAAATAAATAAATAAATTAAATTTTTTTTATATAAACTATGTATAGTTTATATATAAAAAAAAAGCTTAGTATATTTCCGTTAGAAAACACTAAAGTACGTTATATAGAAGTTACATCTTCGATTTAAAAAAAAAAAAAAAAAAAAAAAAAAAAAAAAAAAAAAAAAAAATGCTTTCATATTTTCGTTAATGGAAAAACTTTACCACTAACGAGAAAACGTAAACTTGTATCCCCCGTCTTCAGGGGGTTCTTTGAGAGTTATCATACATATTATTTTATTACATAAAATATATTGAAGGGGCGGTGTTCAAAATTCAAATGAATACAATATTTTTTCTTTATTTTAATAAATAATGACGAAAACAATTTCTATATCATGGACAAAGATGAGAAGAGTAGAAAATAATCAAGAACATCATATTCTTATTAACCAATCTCCTACTGATTAATAGAATTCTAATTATTTGGTGAGTGCTGGAATGCGAGTAAAAACAAACTTGACTACTAAGAAAATATTACTTATTGGATAACGTGTTAGATCTATTAATAAATTTATTGTTTACTTCAATACTTTCTAAACGTGCCAGAAATATACGTTTATAAAAACGTTTTGAAAATGCAATATAGTAAAAACGAAGTTCGTTGAATTCTATTGAGAAAGAGAGGGGGTGATTTGATTCATTTATTAGGAAATCTACCTAAAAGCATTAAAAAATCACCCCTAAAATATAAGTGTAGGAATATTATGAAGATTCTTCCGAAATTCTAGACCCGAAGGATGTTAACAACAAGAAGAAAAATTTATTTGTATTTGATGATATAATGAATGATTCAAATCAAAGTAAAGCTGAAGATTATTATACGAGAGGAAGACATAATAATACAAGCTCTATTTATATTAGTCAAAACTATTTTAAACTTCCTCGTCAAACAATACGATCCAATGCTAATGTGTTTATATTGTTCTCATTACCTATAAAAGATTTAGTTAATATTTTTAATGATTTCATTTCAAAAGATATGACGTGGGAAGAATTTCGTAATTATTGCGAAACTGTTTGGAAAGAACCATTTGGTTACATCGTTATAAATAAAAAATTACCACCAGGAGAAGGAAGATATCAAGCTAATTTTGACTCTATATATGTACCTAAAAAGTTTTTTCCTCTTAAATAAATGTATATTTACAATACAACTCGAAAAGTTCATAAAGAAAATTTCATTGAGACTAATTCAATAAACTTAACCTTTGAAAATCAAAAATATATTAATGAATTGAAATTATTTTTAAAGACGAAAACTGGTTCAGGATTGTTAAATTCGGCGTTGAAGAAACTTCCTTTACCAGAAATGCATTTAAATTTACCTAATAATGTTCCATCGGAAAATATTGAAAACGGATCGTTCAGGAATACAGGAAAATATTCATATTGTGGTCCAGGTACGAAAGTACAAAAAAGATTAAAAGAAGGATATAATGGTGTTAACAGTTTAGATAAGGTTTGTAAACAAACATGGATTTAAATTATTTCTAAAACATAAAAAATACGAAAGAGAGAAAATGCGGACAGATATTTATTTTAGCACAACACAAGCGAGTGAAATTGCGTAAGAATCCTAAATGAACCAGAGACGTTAGAAAGACGCGAATTAGAGTACAGAGAGTCTATGGAATGAAATCAAGATTCGGAATGGGTAATTACCATCACAAACAACGGGTAAGAGCTCAGCGAAATCGGGCGCTCTTGAAAAACTTGATGGGACATCTAATATATAATCTAAAACTGGAATATCAGGAATCACATGAATTTAGACGAAAAAGCGCGGTTCAATTCTTCTAAATTAGTTAAGGACTGGCCTAGATCATCAAAAACGTTACAATTGCATAAACCGATAAAACATAACAATTTTTCAACGAAGAAGAGTGATGGGTCTCTAGTGTTTGAATGATCAATGGCAAAGCTGATTTAGTAGAATGCAAAAATATAAAATCTCACAGAAATGAAAAATATAAATCTACGTATTAACAGTTTATAAGATATATTCCCAGTAAATATGACTTGGCTACTCACTATTAAAAAGAAAACTGGAAATGATATTGCAGAGGCATTTCAAAATATATTTAGGAAAGGAATTTCCTAAGAAAAATACATAAGGATAAAGGACTCGAATTCATAAATAAACCAACTCAAGAGCTATTTAGAAAACATAGAATACATTGGTTCGCTACAGAGAATGAAACGAAAGCTCAAGTAGTAGAAAGATTTAACAGAACTTTAAAATCTAAAATGTGGAAATATTTTACAGAAAACAAAACAAAGAAATGGGTTGATATTCTCCCTAATTTAGTAAAAAAATAATATAATACAAGTTCTCATAGAAGTATTAAAATGACTCCTAAACAAGGATCTCTTGAGAAGAATAGTAAAGTTGTGTATGAAAATTTATTTCCTCCTACTAAGTCTAAACTTAGGAAACCAAAATTTAACCTTGGTAATAGAGTAAGAATCAGCAGAAAATATAAAGATTTTAGAAAAGGTTATCTTCCAAACTTTACAGAAGAAATATTTATTATATATGAAGTATTGAAAACAAATCCTATAACTTATAAAATAAGAGACATGAGTGATGAAGAGATTATTGGAAGTTTTTATGAACAAGAAATGGTGAAATATGAAAGTGAATTATACGAGGTTGAAAAAATATTAAAAAGAAATAAAGAGAAAATATTGGTTAAATGGAAAGGATACAATACAACATCTTGGATAAATGAAAAAGACTTAACGGAAACATCAAACATCTAACATCTAAACATCTAACATCAAATCGTTTAAAGTTCCGTTTTACATAGGATATCTGTTTCATAAAGATGTTAGATGTTTAGATGTTTAGATGTTAGATGTTTGATGTTTAGATGTTAGATGTTTGATGTTTCTTTTTTTCTCTATAATAAATGGCATATGTTAATATTAAAGAAAAATCTGATTTAGTAAATATTAGAAAGAAACTTCAGAAAAGATTTTTAAACGAAAAATTAGGTGAACAAGATATCTATCAAGAAAATATACTACTACAACCATTAATTGAACCGATTAAGGATATAACTACGCATCAAAAAAATACTTCAAACTTACAACCAAACCACATACCAGCTCTTACTTCACGTCAAGTTCCTTTAGCTATTGAAGAAGTATCAGCATCACCATGAATTAAATATAAATTACAAAGTAGGAAAATAGCTGAAATAATATATGGAGTGTGTAATTTTTATCCTAATAACAAATATGACAACGCCATATCGGTATTAAATGACGTAAGGAGAGTGATGATTTTAAATTAAGGTAATGCAACAGTTAAAATTGATGGTAATAATTTAATTATTGATAAAACCCAATACATCGGTACTGAAGGTCTATGGAAACTTCTAACCTTGAAAAATCCTGGAGAAGTTTCCGTAAATGACTATAATAATTATAAGAAAATAATGATTCAAACTAAAGCGTTTTTTAGATACGATGGAAGTACTGCTAAATCGAATAAGGGTGATAAATATAAGATGTTTATTAAACCAATATATGATGAATATAAATTGCTTGATGAATTAAAATCAGAATTACGTCAGAAAGTAAGAACACCAAGAAGAAGCAGTGTTGGAGATACTCCTCGAAGAACTAGTGTAGGAGACGTACCTGAAATATCAGGTACGGGATTTAAATTTTTACCTTCAGATCCTAATGAGCTTGTTAATAAACATAGAATATTATTTTCAGAAATTCAATCGGGTAATACTAACGTTTTTAATGAGTTACAAGCTATTAATGATGAACTGTTAAGATTAGGTATATTTGATACAGATATAATAAAATCTTTAAATAACTTTTTTCTCTATAATAAATGAGCATTGTGTTATCTAGTAATACATCTGATTTCAAATATAATTTTTACCCTTCTCTAAAATTAGAAAAGGGTAAAACACATGAAATAGCTTTATTAAATATAAATAGCGTTATTAAATATAAATACGTATAATTCAGTACCAAATATTGATGAATCAAATAATAAATTTGCATATGAATATAACGGTAAAATTTTTGAAATATTATTTCCAACAGGAGCTTATGAAATCAAAGCGATTAATAATTACATTCAAGAACATCTTGTTAAAAATAAGCATTCAGAAGCATTCAGTATTGAAGCAAACCACATAACTATGAAATGTATTATTTTCAATTGTAGAAGTTAATTTTATTATATATATTTCAATGAAAAAGTACATTTAAAAATCTATTTAGGATTTAGTAGGGATGCTATTGAAGGCATTGGAAAACATGAAAGTGAAAAACATGTAATATCTTCACCAGTAAATTCTATACTTAGGTTAATTTGCGATCATTATAGAAGTTCTTAATCTTAAATGGACATCAGAAACCAATGCTTGTAATAGTTTCTCTTTCACGATGTTTCCTCCCGGTCTATAAAATACAATGAGAGACATAATACAGTAAGATATATCTACCAGCGATAACAATATCCAACTGTTAATTTAATTCATATTTGGCTTACTGATCAATATCATAAACCATTAAATCTTCGAGGAGAAGAAATAACTATTCGATTACATTTAAAATCGACATAAACTTTTTTTCTCTATAATAAATGGAGTATAATTTAAATTGGAAGGAATCATCAGAAATAGATGATTCAATTAAAAGATTTGAATATCAAGAATATGAACCTTATACAGGAGTTGATTTAAATACACCTAGTGATATAAGAATATCAGTTCAAAATCAGGATGAATTTTTACTACCTTCTAGAAGTTATATTTATATCGAGGGATCTTTAAAAAAGGAAGATGGATCAATATTTGAAAAAGATCAACCTGGAACTGGAACTGGATCAGGAAAAGAATTATATATAAATTTAATAAATAACGGAATCATGTATTTATTTTCAAGAGTTGAATATCAACTTGGAAATAAAAGTATGGAAGAATATCCAAATCCTGGACAAGCATCAACTATGAAAGGACTTTTAACATATCCTCTCAATTATTTAGAAGGTATGAATTTTATGTGGTCACCTGATAAATGTGATAAAGTATGTCCAAAAATTAATAATTCTGGATATATGGAGAGACACAAATACTTATTTAAGAACTCATCGGGGAATTTTAGTGTAGCTATTCCGTTAAGTCATATATTTGGATTTTGTGAAAATTATGATAAGGTAATTTATGGCATAAAACATCAGCTTACATTAAGAAGAAAAGAAGATGATAATGATGTTATATTAAAATCGTCAGATAAAAACGATGATGGTACTTATAAAGTTCCTGATGGTAAAATTATTTTATCGAGAATAGTATGGAGAATCCCACACGTAACACTTACAGATGAATATTCAATAAAACTGTATAAAGATATTCAAAATAAAGTTACATTAAATATTAATTTTTTGAATAGACAGTGTGAATCTATAGAAGTAAATCAAGGACAACAACAATTCGATTGGAGATTAAATGTTACAGCCGGATCTGAGAAACCTCGATTTATAATTTTAGCTTTTCAAGAAACAAATGGTGATAATCAAATTATGAATATAGGTATATATATAATCATTGTAATATAACTAACGCTTTTGTTCAGTTAAATAGCGAAAGATATCCAGAAATGGATCTTCGACTTGATTTTAATGAGAATTATTATACAACCGCTTATAAAATGCTATCAGATTATTCTAATCATATACTTAATAAAGAAAATTGTTCTATTAGTTTAATAGAATATCAAAATTTGTATCCATTACTAGTATTTGATGTAAGTAGACAATCTGAAAAAATAAAAAATTCAGTTACAGATATTAAAATAAGAGCAACTTTTAAGAAAAATATATCAAAACCTACAAAGGCTTATGCATTAGTATTATCAGATCGACTTGTGAAACTACAATCTGATGGAAATAAAATGAATATCGCTTTTTAATTTTTTTCTCTTAAATAAATGAGGTATTATTGTATTCATTGTAGAAAAATAACAAATACTGAAAATGTTCAAAAGGTTATGACAAATAAAAGTAGTATGCTTAGAGGTACATGCTCAGAATGTGGAAGAGTAAAAACTCAATTTACTTCTAATAAAATATAAAAATTATAAAAAATATAAAAAAGGAAAAAATTATATATAAAATTTTATATATAATAACTTTTTTTCTTCTTAAATAAATGACGTACAACGATATGAAAGTATATCTTACACCAAATCAGGTAAAGAAGTTAAACAACGCAGTAAATAAAAAATCTTCTATATCATTTAGAATTAATCCAAAGGATAAAGGAAACATATCTCTTCTCCTAACTCTAACTCAAAAAGCTAAATTTTTAAAAGGTATACCATTTAATTTAAAATTAAGCATATCACAAGTAACAGCCTTGGCAAAACACGGAGGATTTTTAATAACCCTTCCAACATTATTAGCAGCTGCAAGTGCAATCGGTTCTCTTGCTGGTGGAGCTAGTGCTATAGCAAAGACTGTAAATGATAAAAAAAACGGCTCAAAAGCAATTAGAAGAAACTAGAAGGCATAACCTTCAAATGGAAAAAAGAAAACAAATGGAAAAGGTCTTTTTTAAACCATACCCTCGTCGAAAAACTGGCGAGGGTTTATTTTTAAAACCATACAAAAGTTGAATATTCCGATGAAAGCGTTGAGTCAATATGATCTTATGAAATACGTTAATGAGCTTAAAATTCCAAACTTTAGAGGAATTTATATGAGAGATGCTCTTCCAAAAAAATCTAATAAAAAGGAATGTGGAATCTTAAATTTGGATTCAATTAAAGGTTCAGGAACTCATTGGACATGTTGGTTTAAGAATTGTAAAAACTTATGCTATTATTTCGATTCATTCGGTGTTCAACCTCCGACTGAATTTGAAAATTATATTCAATGCGATATTGTCTATTCAACGTATCAAATACAAAAACTGAATGAAGTTATTTGCGGTCATTTGTGTTTATTCGTTCTTTTCGGAGTAACCGTATTGAAATTAAATTTTCACTCAATTCTACAAGAACTTTTTTTCTCTAAAATAAATGAGTGTTAACAACTTTGGTGAAGGACCTCTAACAAGAAGTGGACCACCGGGACCGCGAGGACCTCGAGGGCCTCCAGGACCTCCAGGACTGTCAGGAATTGGATTTAAATATTTAGATGAGGAAGGTAATTTTGATATCGAAAATAAAAGGCTTGCAAATGCGGCTAATCCTCGAGAAGAAAACGATGTTACTACAAAAATTTATACAGATAATTTAGTAAAAGAAACAAGAAGTAAGGTTGATAAAATGTTAAAACAGACGGGAAATATGAATAAATCAATAACTGAATTACAATCTGAAGGTGATCATATTAAAAAATTTGTTGAAGAAATAAAATCTCAACTCTTTGATATGCATAATAACGTTCTGTTAAAAGATGGTTTTGAAAACGCCTTAAAAACGATTAATAAACAGATTTTAACTCTTAGGGAAAATATAAATAATTTTAAAAAAGAAACATGTGCTTACGAAACAATAATTTTTCAAACAAATTCAAAATTAGAATTGGGGAAGTTCCCATTCGTATTCGGTATGAAAGGAGGTGCTTCTGAGAAAACTGGTTATGTTATGCCTTATGAAGGATTCATTGATACAGTTATATTGACCTCGCAAGATATAAATCAACATATATCAGTAAAATTGTTAATTAACGGAAATGAGTATCCCTTAGCTTTAGACAAATATCAAGATGAATTCTTTACCAAAATCAGAGTTAATGATCTTCGTCTGAATGAAGGAGATGTTATTCAGATTCAATCAAACGTTGATACTAATAATGTAAAAATGCATGTTGTTCAAGTTTTTGTAGGGTATAACTTTATTAATAAAAATATTATGTTAGGAGATGAACCTCTTGAGACGGTTGAGTTTAATGAGATTGAGAATAAAAATGATACAAATATTTATGAACTTGCTTCTTCAGCAAAAATTAATAACGACATTGAAGAAAAAAATAAAGAGATGAAAAATATTATTATAAGCGATGACTTTGGAAATGTAGTATATAGTTCTGATAATACTGATCCTGAAATAAAAAGAAACTATGGAGATAATTTATCATAACAATATAAACTTTTTTTTCTCTATAATAAATAGATGGAAAACAAATCAGAGCTTTTAAATATTTTGAACTATACATCTGATTTTTCACATACTACAAAATTGTCAGATTTAATTAAGGATGCTCCTTATGATATTGTTGAATTAAGAAAAGTAGATACAAGATATGGTCCATCAATCATCGCTACTCTACGTATAGGAGAAGATGAGAATACTAATGTATTTCTTCCAAAAAGATATGTGCATAAATTAAACGATAATCAAATTAAACTTTTCAACGAGAACAATTTTCAAATGAAATATCAGGGTGGAAAAATCTTATTAAAAGGAGGACGTACTTAAAAATACTAAATTTTAGTTATAGTCAACCAAGGATTGGATATTTACACAAATGAACTGCAACTATTTTGCATTGTAAGGAATATTTCGTCAAAATGCCTTTTAAAATTTAGAGGAGAATTTCTAGAAGACATTAGAAGAGACAATTTTAAAGGAAGTTTCTAAAAGACTAGATTTCTAGAAGAAACACATCTTGCATGAATTTAAAATTTAATCCAAAACCATTAAAACAAATATACATAAAATTTCCCGTGGTTGTTTAGATTTTTATAAAGACTATTAGGGTAATGCCTTTAGTCAAAGTTCATCACTGCTACATAAATCTTTTGTGACATGGCCAAAATATCTTTGCAAGCCTAGTACAGCGTAGCCGCATAAAATGTGCTCTTAACCAAATAAAAGTTAAATATAAAAAAAAATAATGTACTGCAATTTTCAAATCTCTTTGGTATCCACCTGATATCAAAAGTGTCGGCAGGTTGTCTCTCTACATGAAATGCCAAGCTTAACCAAACAAATATTCAATGTAAAAAGAAAAATATATATAAATATGAAACATATATCTCTGGTGTCAACTTGACGTTACTAAAGTTCCATGAATAACCAAAGCAATGTTCGAAATAAAATCTCTCTGTTGTCACCGGTTATCCAAGACCAGATTGGTATCTAATGATATCACCTAACAAACAATGTTCCCTATAATTCTTAAAAAACAATATGAAAGGAATGTTCTGTAATATTGAAATCCTCTGGCATTCATGATATTTAAAAGTGGAAAGCGGTTCTATTGGATACCAGCTTAATTTAAATTTGATCAAATATAATTCAATTTTCGAACGAAAATATAGTACCGCAATATTTAAATATCTTTGGTATACCGTTATCCATGTTCGCAAGCTGTTCTTAGTGATTTCAAGTTTACACACGAGCAGAGATCTTTTTTCGTTGCATTTTAAGCCCGTAATATTCAAGAATATTATTTTACTGAACATTCAAGGGCGTATTAAGTTTCTCTTAATTTCTGTGTTAACCCAAATTGTCATATGAAATGAAATATTTTACCAAAAAATTAACTATTTGTTTTACACGAAAAAAAATGTAAGATATCTATATTCGGACTTAGACTTTATGGACTTCAACTAACCTTTATTAAGATATTTCGATATTCAGTCTAAATCAGGGTTATATTATGAAGACACTTCACTATTATTTTAGTTTTCGAGTAATTTGAGTATCTTCTTCGAAGATAAGCCCTTTTCTAAAGTTATCATTTATATCACCTTTTTTTACCGATTACGAAGAATATTTCCCAGTAAACGGCCCAATGAGACACACAGTGAATGTTCACGGACCATCGCATGATCTATTATTTACACAAATTAGAGTTGTTCATTAATATATATTATTATAAAATAATATATATACATATATATTATATAATATACATTATAACTATATAATATAATATATTATAATTAAAATAAAATACAATATATATATAGTATGGACATAAAATACCCGATAATTTCCAGAAAAGACAGTTAGAGAAAATTTAAACCATTCTCAATAATATATATAATTATATAATATAATATAATAATATTAATTATTATATTATATTATTATAAATATATATAAAATATATATACTTTAACTAATAATAATATTAATATATAATTATAAATAATAATATAATATTTGAGTACAAGATGTTTGGACCCACGTGTTACAGTGAGAAAAATGGATGATTCAAAATCAAATATATGTAATATATATATTAATATACCTATATATATATTCTTTTATATTATATTATATAATATATATATATATATATATAATTAATAATAATATATAATATATATTATAATATATTTACTATATACCCACGAATGATACATACAAGATTTTTCGTACCGCAATATTGAAATTTGTCAGGTGTCCAGTTGATAATACCAAAAGTGCCAGCAAGCGGTCTCTCTACATGAATAATATATCTAAATCTGATATTCACCAAGTGACGCAAGCACGTTATACCTAAATTAAGTAGATTTAAACAAAAAAAATTATTCATAAAAAACATGATATATTGATATGTAAAGATATAAAATTAATAATATGATATATAATATAATCTATATATATTAAATAATAATATAATAATATATATATATAAAATATAATATAAATATGATATTTGGAAATATAAGAAATATATTAATAGATATTTGAAATGTCGATGTAGTTGTTAGACCAAGCCGCAGCGGGTCTTTAAAATAAGTTTATGGGAATCTTTTGTGGTTTGAGTGTTCAATTAAAAGAAAATATAATAAATTAATAATATTTAGAAATAATATGAACTAATAAATGTAAGATATATACGGAATATAATATAATGATGATTATAGGTATAAAATACGATTAATAATATAAATAAATAAATATATTAAAGATATAAAGATATAAATAGATAATCAGAATTAACAAAATATAGTGATGGAATAGTACAATAGTTATAATATATATATATATAAATAATATATAAATATATGAATTATAAATCTACTAATAACTATAACGAAATATATGTGCGTGTATAATAAGAAATACTATCTTGGTGTCAGTTTGTTAGATCTCCCAAATGGACGCAACGGCGGGCTATCTCTTAATGATAATCAGGCTAATCTAACTGATTATCCAAAAGAGTGTCAGCCGGTCTAATGTTTACATGAATAATCAGCAGTATTAACATGCATTATCTCAGTAAAACAAAAAACTCTCAGAGCGATGTGACGCGTAATATTGGAGATGATTGATCTGAGATGTAATGTTTACGGTGATTCCAGTACACAGTAAGCGGTTCTATCTTACAATGAATATCAGGTATAATCACCATGCATTATCCCATGTGCCGAAGCAAACGGATCTTCACAATGGAATCCCTCAGTTTAATGTATAAAATAACTAATGTATCAAATAATAAAAAACGAATATAATAATAGATAGAATATTATATAATAGATATAGAAGATAGATAAGCTAGATGATACCAAGGTGCAGCAAGCGGTCTCTAATAAATATATAGGATTATTCCCCACCACCCTTATATATCACAAGTGCCCATCCGGAATGGGGGCCAGTCTCTACAACTAATTAATTATAAAAGTTAATTAACCAAAAATTTCCAAAAAACGAAAAATATTTGTCATGCAATAAAATAAAATTAATAATAATATAATACTATATATTATATAAATAAATAATAACAAAAAAAATATATATATATATATAATATATTAATAATTATATATAATTAATATTGGGGATGTGCAAAAGATGATTGGTATTAGACCAGCTGAAATTGGAACATTTGTTAAGTTTATTAGTAATTTGGCTCCTAAAGGGTATTGGCATTAAAAGGTAATTGAAAAATTGTATTTGGTTCAAAACTGTCATATGTAGAACATTAAAAGCAATGCATTTAAAAAAAAAAAAAAAAAGAAAAATATGTTATGTCTTGAAAATGTAGGAACAATAAATATAATAATAGGTGAACTGATTCTCAGATTGAATTTAATAGGAAGTATTGGTATCTGCTAAAATTCCACTACTGGTATTGGCATTAGCATCAATGCGAGTATTGTTGAGACGATTATTTGTTGGCCACTCTTTATTATATAATATTATATATATATATTATATATATAATAATTATAATTTAATATTATAATTATATATTATATATTATATATATATATATATAGTATATATATATAATATAATATATAAAGATATTGTACCGTATATTAAAATTGTCTGATTTTCCAGCTGTTGTCCAAAATGCCGCAACGCGGTTCTCTACATGATAATAGGTTAATCACCTGATTATCCAAGTGTTCATGCGAAGAGGTTCTTCATGAATTCAACGTTTACAAACAATATTCATATAAACGAATTTGTCCGTAATATATATATATTAATATACTTATTAATTATATATATATTTTTATTTATATAATCTATATATATAATTATTATATTATATATATTATTTATTATATATATGAAGCAGATGATCTTCCGAGATAAATCTGCCTGGTGTTCAGTTGATGATACCAAAATTGACCACAAGCGGTCTCTCTACATGAATAATCAGGCTTAATCTTCTTGATTAATCTCAAATATACGATGAAAATATCTTTTTTGTCGAGTTAAGACTCGAAAAGAACGAACACGTTGGGCTTTGAAATATTAATTATATATATTATATATATTATATATATATTATATATATATATATATATTTATATATTATATATTACTATAACGGAAATATTGTACCCGTATATTGAAATTGTCTGAGACGTTGTTTGATTCAGGGCCGAACCGGTCTTTACATGATAATGGCTTATACTTGATTATCCAAAGTGCCCCGCAAGCCGGTCTTTCTCCTAATGAAATCAAAAGTTTTAACACAATATTCAATTAAAAGAATTATTGGTACCGTAAATTTGAAAGGTCTGGTTGTCAGTTGTTGATCCCAAAGTTATACACGCCGTTTTTACATGATAATCAGGATTTATCAACATTGATTATTCCCAAGTGCGCCTGCCAGTCTCTACTGAATTAACAGTTTTACAAACTCTTGTCAATAAAAAAGATATTGTACGCAAATAGTATATTATTCTTATAGGTTAGTAATCATTATTATCTATTTATTATTATATGCGTTAGACGGGTTTTGGTGGTCTTTCCCGATTAGTATGTCTGGCGTATAACTATCTATTATATATATATATTTATATTTATTATATATTATATTTTTCCGCTAATATTACCCGCAAAAATTGAATGATCTGTGTTCGTTGGTGATTCAAAGTGGAAGCGTTTCTTACATGATAATCAGGCTTAATCCATTGATTATCAAGTGTTCCGCAGCGGTTCTCTTAATGATTAAGAAGTTCCAAAAAGAATGTTCCAATTAAAACGAAATTAATATAGCACCAATATAGTAAATAGAGGTCATCATTCGGTTATATATTATATATATTGTAACATCGCTCCTCCGTGTCTATTTACACTTACGTATGATATATTACTATTTATATATATTATATTTCAAACACATTTTTTTTCTTTGTAGGTGTATTTGTTAATAATAATAATAATAAATAATTATAAAATAAAAATAAAGATAAAAAAAGAATATAATGAAAATATGATCTAATGTTAGTTTACAAGTAATATATTAAATGAATATTGAGATATTTTATATTTTTATAAATTTAAAAAAAAAAAACTTTATATAATAATATATATACAAAATATAAATGATACTTCGTAAATATTTGTATTTGTTACTTGTAGTTTCTCATAGTTGAGTTTATTCCCAAATGTGATCAGACTCCTCACGGATTATTACTTTTTACATGATATCATGGTGTCTTATTACTATGAATTTATCCACAACAAATGCGCGCAGCCCCGGCTCTCTTACATGATAAAGTTCCTCAAAGCAAATCTGGAATGTGTGATACTTTCATTAGAGCGGAAATCTCCTCGCCTGAAGATACCTATATATCCCTTCAGCTCTACTCTCTCTTTACTCTATATTATATACACCTACTATACTTACAATATATCAGCCTCATACATACTAAATCTATATATTTATTCTACCCTATATTATCTTATTTATATTATAATATCATATTGACGACTATTTCACCTTATATTGATCATATTCTGATGTGTGTGCAGTTTTTTTTGGATATATAATGTTTGCCAACCAAGCGTTTCTCATACTTTCACTGATAATCAGGCTTATAACTCTAGTTACTTATTCAAAGTTCCGCAGCCCTAGGTCTTAGTTTACGAAAGGTTCAAAAAATCGAACATGGAACCACACATATAATATATATTATATTATATATATATATTTATTTATATTTTTTATTTATATATCATATATTATATATATATAATAATATAATTTATACACTAAAATTCTTTTCATATTATTATATTTGTTATATATATTTATCCGTATAATTAGTGTGTTACGTATATTGAATTTGTCTGATGAATGTAAACATGTTGTTGTTTGTTCAAGAGTCCTAACGAGTATTTTTATGTTAATAATCTTTGTTACTCGCCTGTATTTAATATTACTTCTTTAAAGTGCACGGCAATTCAGTTTACTATTTGATTACAGAGTTTACTTTACATATCCCAATATAATAACTGGACATATCCTGTAGCTCAGTTATACATTGAATCATGTGTCTTTGCAATGCTAAGTTGCTAATGACTTCCAAAAGTGCTGCCGCGCTCTTTAATAATAACTCCGGATTATTCACCCTGATTATTCCAAAAGTGCCCCCCGCATGCGGTCTTGAGATTTTTAACAGTTATTACAAATAATTTCAATAAAAGAAATATTGGTTCCCACATCGTCAATTATAATCTCAACCTCTCTCCCTTATATCCTGTGATATTTAAGTATTATTCATATAATACTATATAATTTACGAGGTAAATATATATAAATCAAATATTATTTTATTTATAAATATATTTATTTATTTATATTTTATATATATTTATTAAGACGTCCACTTACCTTTATCATTGATTATAATTTTCTTATACAAAACATAACAGAAAAGATATTTCACCCAATAGGATGTCTTTATAGTAGATTATATCGTCTGGTGATTCGTAAAGTGCTGTTTCTCTGATATCAGGCTTATCTATAAATATCGATGTATACAAAGTGCCAGCCTCAGCGAGTCTCTCTCATGACTTAAGGTTAGAGCCAAGAGAAATGTTCCAATATATCAGAACAGCACTTTATAATTCCACTCACTATAATAATTCTTTTCTTTACTAAAATATATAAATAGCCGAATTAAAATTCATTCCTAGATATTTCAATTTTATTATAATTTCCCAAGTTCCTTAATTTTTTAATAACAAATTTATCATAACAATACTATTATTATGTATTCTTTATGTTAAAGTATATATCTTTTATTATAATAAATTTCTTATATATATATCATAATCATTATATATGATTTTAATATATATTTATATATATTATATATAGACAGATACAGTATGATAGTACAAAGTCGTTAATATTGGTGGATTTGAATCAGAATTTGAGATCGTGGAACCAGATAGTCATCATTGGACCTCGAAGGTCACATCTATGAAATAGTCGGGCTTAAATATAAAATGATTATCCTTTAAACGCTCTGCACCCAGCGGAGGTGTCATTAAGCTGAATCAATTACATAATTATGTCCCACAAGTGCATAACTTATATATACGCTTGATGTAATAATATACTTATATTTATATGCTTAATTAATTTTAATCTAATATTTAAGTTTCATACCGTAACACAGATAAAGTTATATAACTAACAACTTACGATATACCAGTGATGTATATTTTTATCATATACGATAACATATATATGATCGAATTAATAGATGATGTAATAATTATATAGGTAAATATTAAATTTTATTATATAAACATGTTTACAGGTACGCTAATTTGATGTAGTGATTGTGTATGTGCCGATTATATTTATTTTTACTTTATTTCTTTATATTATTAATTTACTTGTGTTAGTCGTTGGAAGGGTAGACTTGTTATTTTTCTTTTTAATAGATATTTTTTTAGCTTTCTTTAATACTTTTTTGTATTCTACTTAGTAGACAAAAAGGTTCTTACAAGTTTAATCGATAAGGTGTTTTCCTCTTTATTCTTCAGAATTATTGGAATTCCTGTTAATAAATACTTATTTTGTTTTTTTATAATAAATTTTGTGTATTATTATTTTTTAATTATTTATATTTTCTTTAAAATCTTTTTTTTGATTTTTTTATAAAAATAATATTTAATATTATATTAATTATTTATATATTAAATTTCTTTAAAATATATTGTGATTTTTATAAAATTATTTGCTCTTAATTATATTCTTATTATTATATATCTCAATATTGTGTTCCGTAAGTTATATTTGATCTGTTTAAGAAAAATGTGTGTGTGTTATTTTAAGAGTGCCCCTCGAAACTGGTCTCTTATATGATATAAGGCCTTTAATACGTATACGTGATTACCCAAAGTGGTGCCCGCAAGTTGTATCTCCTTATTTACCTGAATAAAGTATTAATTAAACTCTTGCATTTATCATACCGAGCGAATATCTGTCCGTACTTGAATGTCTGGAGTTACAGATTTTGTTCATACCAAACTTAGCTGCTCCGCCCCTAGCTCTCTTACTGATAATCAGGATTATACCCACTGATTCGTGCAACAGTGCCTGCTGCTTCTCTTACTGATTAACGTTTTTACCCCCTAACTGTTCATAAAAAGAAACTAGATCTTGTAATCGATATTTTAGTATATGTAGTATTTATTGATCTTTATATATAATAGTATCTATTTAATTGTTAATATCTGTAGACTCTATAATTACATATATTTCTCTCTAGTAAATATCAATTTTCTGGTAGTAATAAATCTAATTATAGTCTATAAATCTATGATACTGTTTTATTTATATGAAACGAATATTTTCTGCAAGTTATTGACTCGTCTGGATGTCCTCTCGTTGATGCAGTGTCCCAAGTGCTAGAAGCGGTCTCTTACAACTGATAATAAGTAGGTTAATAGCTTTGATTCTATTCACCATAGTGCCCAAAGCTAAGAGTATCTCTTACATGAGACTTAGAGTTATAACCAAAGGAAATAGTTCAATATAACCGATTTATTTTCGCACCAATAAAACCTTTTGATTAGTTTAATGTAATATATTTTAATAATGTTGATATAATATATTTTATATTATATAATAACATCTTCTTCGCAATTATACTAATATTTATATTTAAAAACTATAATGAAATATATAACTATCGAGTATCAACTCACTATATAACATAAAAATATCATATATTATATATATATAATCTAACAGGAAACTATATATACTGTACGATATTAGCTCATATCAAGTACTATTATTGATACTCCTATAATTGTGACACCTGAGATTTTTTCACAAACTTATATTAATATCGCCTGGTGTCTATGTTGATGGATAACAAATTGCCAAAGCTATCTAGCGTGTCTTATTATTATTTGATATCATGCTATATTATTGATTATTAACATTTTCTGAATGCAAGTCACATGATATTTCGTCAGTCCCTGAAAAAACGAAATTCTCTATATCTGCAAACATAATTGGACCCGACTCTATTTATATTAATCTTTATAATTTATTTACATTTTACGCATTATATATCACTGCTACTATATATATACGTATATAGTACGTACAAAAGTTTTCACATCAAATGTGTTAAGCTTATATATAATAAACTATTATTATATATATTCTTGATATGTTAGTATATAGATTTAATATATGATGATATTTCATAAACATCACCTAACATACTTACTTACATATATAATCTGCTGGATAGATAGCTTGTATAGATAAATAATAGAAAGCCCAGGTCTAATAATAAAATGAATAATCAGGCTAATAAACTACTTGTTATTACTCAAAGATATACCCGCAACGGTAACTCTCATATAACAGGATTATATATCGCACAAAGGAAATACTTATAAAATGAAAATTAATTGAAACATATTAAAATATAAGTATAATATATATAAAGTTAATTATATATAATTAATACTACATAGACTAATAATCAATATAGAAACCAGTTGATCATCATAATCTAATAGTTAATATAATATAATATCTTATATTATCAAAATTCTTTTTTTTTCTATTCATACTCGATTTCATTTTTATATAAAATTATATTTATATTTTATTTATTTTATTATATATTAATTATATACTTCTGCCTATTCTTGTATACTTTGTTTAGTGTTTGTTTTAGATATGTGAACAGTGTTTGTTTAGCCTTTGTTGATTGTGCCTCTTCAGGTCTTCTTACTTATTTATGATAATAGGTTATAATACACATCTTTACTGCGTTTTCTCTTAAGTGTGCTTATGTTGGTTTCAAATAACTTTTGTTTAGTCTTGTATGTTTCGTAATGATTTATTTTCAGCTTACTGTATATCTGTACTCGTATATTTATTTCTTTCATAGAATAGTTGTTCTATTAAGATGTGTCTGTCTACGTCGGTAATCTACATTCTATTGGATTACTCTGTTTTATAATTGCCATCTTGATTTCCAAAAGTGCCGCTAGCAGTCTCTTCTAATGAATTAAAGTTTTACACTTAATGTTCCATAAAAAAAAGAAATATTGTACGCAATTATAAACGTATAAAAATTTTACATTTTTACTTATTAAAATCTAAACAGTGTATATTTAAATTCTAGTATAAATAACAAAGTTATTATCTACATCCCAATATATAAACTAATATATATTATCTAATATATATATATTATATATTATACTATATATTAGCTTGCTCTATAAATATATATATTGAACCGAATAGTATATAGACGCCTTCATCATTTGAATAACAAAAATTTGGTTTACTTTGCAAACAAACGTTGAAGAAAAACTTTATTTTCACCTCCTATGAGCAAAATAACTTAATAAAAACTATTATTTATCCAAAGTGCCCGCAGGCGCAACAGCGAAGGTAGTACTCTTACTGAGAATTGCTGTTAACCAGAAGACGTCTGTTCAAGTAACAATCCCGAATATTTTCACACTTTTTTCATGCATTTAATCTGCCTAACAATTTATATTTCTCTACTGTGAATACCTCTCATAACCTGTAATTATTTTATATATTATTATTTCTTTATATTTATATCTATAGTAACTCAATTTTAACAAATATCAAATATATATATATATCTATCTTAAATCTCTATTTATAATAGGATTTATATATATATATCTGTACTAACCATAACTAATAATAATATAGTGTAATATTCAGTAACATATGTTTTAATCATCATAATTATCATATATAGCTATAACGAAAATTTTGTACCGTAATATTGAAATCTGTCTGATTTCCAGCTGTTGATCCAAGTGCCGCAAGCCTGTATCTGAACTTAACAGATATCAGGATCTAATCCAAAATAAGAATACTATCATCAAAGTAGCTCGAATGCCCATGTCTAATCCCTTACCAAATGACCTAAACACATCTCTTACAGACTTTCAACGAACAAATTTATTTGTCTAATATGAAAATAACGGGTATAGCGTTACGCCCCCAAAGTAGTGTTAAGCTAGAAGTTTGCGTTAGGCATTGAAACAGTTAATTAAGGATAACTAACGATGGTTGTATAGCAGACGTAGTTAGTATCAGTATTACGAGCACTTTTTTTGTTGTCAAACAGTATCGAGCTTGACGTCATCGCAATGGGTCGTATTTTGTGTAGCGAAAGTTGAGGCATTGGAGTACACCCCTTTAACAGATAAGTTACGGATGACTGCGAGTTGCCGAAGTTAGTCAAATTTGACTCGTACTTCGCCAAAAAATTATATACTATATATGCTTGACGTACGCGTAACAAGCTATTTTCACTAATAAAGCATAAATATCATTAACGCTGAACTAAGAATTATAACCTCTAAATGACAAATATCACCATTCAATTTTGTAGTAATTTAGTACTACTATATCTATATCTATTAATTTACATACCTTTCTTTTATTATAAACTTAAAATAAAAAAAGAATTAATCCAAAGATTATATTTATAGTTATTATATTATTTGTTCTTATAACTATATTATAATATATATATAGTATAACTAGATATATATGTATATATACTTAAATATTTCATCAGATAGATATTAAATTCTGCTGGTGTTCAGTTCATGATCCGACACAATTACCCAAACTTGGTATCTCTAGTTAAGTAATTCGAGGTTTAATGTGATATTCTTGCTTAGTGTCTTTCATAGTGATTCGCTGGCAAGTCGGTCTGAATTTACAGGTGCTTTTTAAGAGAATTGTACAATTTCTATACACTCAATATTCTGACAAATTGTCCGTTTACATTCGAAACATATATACGCATTATATTACTTTAATATTTTTTGTTCTTTGGTTTCGTCTTATTTCGAACATTTAACTGCTATATATTAATATTACCTTTATTTACTTTTGTATATGTTGATTTCGTTTTTTCGATATAACATTTTAAGTTAAGCTATATTATATATCTAAAAGCTCATTATACATTATGTATTTCTTATCTATCAAACTAGTTTTTAATTCACTCATAACTAATTATTAAAACAGATTTACTGTAATATTTTATTTTATTTTGCTCATTCATACTTTATGTTTTAATTATATTATCTATATTATTTTTTATACATTACAAGTTTTATAAATATATTGCATATTTTCTATTTGTTCAAATATCTAAATTTTAGATATTTCCACTACCAACACTGGTAGGAAAATATTCACAAAATTTTCATCTTCGACTTTTGATGTTATCTCTCTCTCCGTTTTTTTTTTTGGTAGTTTAGCTTAGCTTCCTTTCTTATTTATAATACTTGTTGTTCTATTATAGTTCTTGTATTTTATTGTATATACTCTCTTAAAATATATGGTTATGATATAATTTTTATACTTTCATTATTCGATGGTTCAAACATAAGTAAATTTTATACTAACTCCTGTTTTGTTATTTACTCTCTAATTAATTTTTTACTTCTTTTATAATATTTTTTTATTAAATAATATGCATTTATACATATATATTAGATACGAACCAAGTATTTAATATTATGTATTATTTTAAATATATATATGAAATTTTCTTTATATTTATTATGTTTTAACTATATATGCTATTTTTAAGTAATCGAGTTAATTCTATATTATAGTATATCGCAGATAATATCTTGCAGTACCCCCCTTATTATCCGAACATCTGTCTACATGACCCGTTGCTTTATCTAAAAGTGCCCGCAACTCGATGGTCTTCTACGTTAATAGGAATTAAGTCTACACCAACACCTATCTCCCATATTAAAACGAATTGTTGTCTCGTATTATTGAATCCGTATCCTAATCGATATAATTGATTTCAATGATCTAACATTTCGTGAATCAATTTCTCAGATAATTAAATTATTATATATTATTTTATTCTATATACATTATAATAAAAACATATATAGTCTTTATTTTATAAATATTTATACTTATATCATACGAAATTGGATATTGATAAAATTTCTGTACTATCAATTATCTCTCCTTTAATTAAAAAGCAACTAAGGAATAATGATTTAGATGCATCAAGTGCTGCAGCTAAGGTTCTTTATTACATGAATATAAGGCTTTATCCACCTGCCGATTAATAACTCATAAGTCCATACTTCTATTTTAAAGAAGTATTATTATGATACTCTCGCGAAAAAGATACTTATTATTTATTTTATAACTTCTCTCTAAAGGCAGATAGTATTAAGGCATTATAATATTGTTATTTCTTTTTTTTTTTTACTTATTAGGACTAACTATTACCTTAAATAGACAGTATGTTGCACATTTTGAGATAGATATACCAATACCCTGTGTATGCCGATACTTATAGAAGCCCATAAGATATTACCACAGGAAAAATGGTTCATAATCAAACTGTTGGCATTCCCTATAATACTATATACAACAGTTAATAAAGTAACTATAACTAATGGTTATACATAAAAATATACGTTAACTATGCACTTATATTGTGTCATAAAGTCTAATATATCTTTCTAACAGGTCAAGAGTGTGGGGGACGGTAATATTATAACAATGGGTTAATTATTATTTAACTAAATATAATAATAAATACATACATATATTTATATAATCATATATATTATATCATATTTATGTTATATTATATAATTATTATCTATTATTACTGATTATATATATATTATACGGTACTTATACGTTATATACCTATAGACTTATAAAATATAATCCTACCATTGGAGTTTTCACAATTAACAAAGAAGCCATTTTATATTATAATAGCTTCATTTAATTATCTCAAATATAACTCCCTTTATATATATATATAATGTTATTAAAGAAGAATATTTTACAAGAATATTGATATTAATCAGGTTACAGCTAATGCCCGCGTTGCCCTTCGAAATGGGTACGTTCTACATTGATTCAAAAATTTAACCAAATAAATGGTACAATATTTAAAGGAAAAACTTTAAAAGCCTATTATATACACACTCCTTAAACATGATATATATATATTAAATCTATTATTATATATATTTTGTTATTATAAACTATATTGACTCCTATATATATAGTAACGCCATATATAATTTAATCTACTCTCTATTAATTTAGATTAATATAGGTTTAATTACCTTTTAACAATAACATACGTGTGTATATCTCGTGATCGACAGGAAGCGTATCGGTAAAACCCTGGCTCATGGGATCCATGTGTAAATGCATTATGGCGACTATCCACCGCACCACCGATGTGTTCGCTCTGCCATAGTCGGATTG
>JABUQX010035585.1:5000-7500 GCA_015478945.1 Trachelipus rathkii | reverse complement strand
ATTGGAGGCCATGTGGAGACTTCCGTGCTTTGAACGCTGTGACGACTCCTGATCGCTATCCTGTTCCTCATATCCAATCTTTCACTTTTCATCTCGATGGGGCAAACATCTTCTCGAAGATTGATCTGGTTCGGGCTTACCACCAAATCCCTGTCGCTCCCGACGATATACCAAAGACGGCGGTGATCATCCTCTTTGGTCTCTTCGAGTTCATCAGGATGCCTTTGGTTTGAGGAACTCTGCCCAGTCTTTTCATAGATTTATAGACTCTGTTCTTCGAGGACTTTCTTTCACATGAGCTTATATTGATGACCTTCTCATCGCTAGCAGGTCTCCTGAAGAACATCAGGAGCACTTACGCTCCGTTTTCGCGAGGTTGAGCGAAAATGGTTTTCGTGTCAACCCTGCGAAGTGCGTACTCGGCGTTCCTTCTCTCAGTGTTCTTCAGAGGGTGTAAGTCCTCTGGAGGATCGTGTCGCTGCCATCCGCACCTTTCCTCTTCCTGAGACTCAGAAGCAGCTTCGGCAGTGGTTAGGGATGGTAAATTTTTACCATCGCTTCCTTCAGAATGCAGCTGAACTTCTCCGACCTCTCACATTTCTGAGCCGCTTGAAGAAGAGAGGATCCTCCACCAAAGTGGATTGGACTGACAAAGGTCGGGCTGCATTTGCTGCCACTAACGAAGCTTGTGCTACCATCAGAGTTCAGGTGGACGCTTTCAAAATTTCTGTCGGGGGCGTCTGACAACAACACCTGAACGGAGTGTGGGATACCTCTTGCTTTCTTCTCACTCTAATTTCAACCTGCAGAAACTAGCTATAGCGCTTTCGGCAGGGAGATGCTTGTCTTGTATCTTGCGATGCGTCACTTCCGATACTTCTTGGAAGGCCACGAGTTTCACATTCTCAAGGACCACAAACCTGTCACCTTTGTCATGGCATCTCGAAATGAACGACACTCGCTTAGAGAAGCTCTTCATTTGAAGTGCGTGTCGCAGTTCACGACCGACATCAGACACATCTCTGGAGTTGACAACTTCACAGTAGATGCTCTCTCACGCATCCAAGTCAACTCTCTTTCTTCACTTCCAAACATCAACTACTAAAAAATGGTAACGTGTCCGGCGTCAGAAGAAATTGCTCTTCCGCAGGATTCTTCTCTACAGCTGCAGTGGATCACCCTCCTCGGTATAGAAAAGAATCTCCTGTGTGACATGTCATCAGGACATCCACGCCCCTTCGTTCCACCTTCTTTTAGAAAGGATTTCTTTCTCAACCTACATTCACTTTCTCATCCAGCCATTGAGGCTTCACGCAAGCTGGTTACAGCTCGTTTTGTTTGACCCGACGGAAATGCCGACGTGACAAAGTGGACTCGCCAATGTATTTTCCACCAACGTTCAAAGGTTCAGAGGCACACTAAGGCTCCTCTAGGCACCTTCTTGCCGCCTGATGAACGTTTTGAAAAGGTTCACATTGACATCGTTGGACGTCTTCCTCCTTCTGATGGCAAACGATACATTCTCACATGTATTGATCGGTTTCTGCGTTGGCTGAAGCGAAGGCTACTCTCTGTCCTGCTGGCGGAATCCATACGCTAAGGCGTTCAAAGCTCGTTGGGTTTCGCGTTCGAGAGATTCCACTCACGGTTACTTCATATCAAGGTCGACAATTCAAATTTTTCCTTTGGAGAGATTTGTGAGTCTCCCCTTGGTGCGGAGAAGATTCGTACTACCGGCTATCATCCGCAGGCAAATGGGATTTGTGAGCGTTTTCACCGTCAACTCAAGGCATCCCTAGCGGCTCAACCTCTTCCGGAGCGTTGCACTGAAGCTCTCCCTTTCGTCATGCTTGGCATGCGCACTGCCATCAAGGAAGACCGTCAGTGTTTGACTGCGTAACTTATCTATGGTTCCACTCTTCGTTTGCCTGCTGCGTTTTTCACCCAATCTTCTCCTTCTCAACTTGCTGATTCTTTTTTCTATCTTACTCGCTTAAGACGCTGTGCTGAGTCGTGGAGACCTACTCCTACACGACATCACAAGTTGCATTCCTTCCTCTCGAAGGATTTTGCTACGTGTGCTCATGTTTTTGTGAGACATGACTCTCACCGCACCGTTCTCCAACCTAAATACGATTGACTGTTTCTGGTTGTACCTAGGAAAGAAAACCTTTACACTATTCAACGTCTTTCGCTCACAGAAGTCGTGCCAATCGACCGTCTTAAGCCCACTTATTTCGAGACAAACCCTTCTGACACTCAGGAATCCGATTTCTTTCCTAGAACTGTTCCGGTTCCTCTTCCTTCTCCTCGACCTTCCTTTGTAACTCTTCCTTCTCCACATCTCTTCCTTCTACCTCACTACCGCCACCACCTCCACCTTCCCTACCTGCATCTATCCTATCTCTTTCGCCACCAGCACCACCGCCAAAGCCTTCAACTTCAACTCTGACTCCAGCACAATTTCCAGCAAGTTGTGTCATCCCAACTATGACTTCAG